>WAAD01012330.1:3580-26094 GCA_013389945.1 Fregata magnificens | reverse complement strand
TGGAGAGCGGCTTGGCAAGCTCCTCCACCAGCTCCCTCAGCACTCTCGGGTGGATCCCATCCAGCCCCATAGACTTGTGAGCATCCAGGTGGCGCTGCAGGTCACTGACTGCTTCCTCCTGGACTGTGGGGGGTTTCTTCTGCTCTCGGTCCCTGCCTTCCACCTCAGGGGGCTGAATACCCTGGGGATAACTGGTCTGACTATTAAAGACTGAGGCAAAGAAGACGTTAAGTGCCTCAGCCTTTTCATCATCCTTGGTGACAATGTTCCACACACACACACACACACACCCCCGCATCCACCAGAGGATGGAGATTCTCCGTGGCTCTCTTTTTGCTGTTAATGTACTTGTAAAAACATTTTTTATTATCTCTTACAGCAGTGGCCGGATTGAGCTCTAAAGGATGACTAAGGATAATTCCATGTGACACCAATAGTACATATGAAGGAGGAAAAATGTCATCTGAAAGACCATACAGACTGGATTATCTTTAACAGAACTTCTGTACAAACTTTGACACAAGCAATAGTTACAAGAGCTAGAGGTCTGAAGATAAAAGGAAAGCACACATACTGTAACAAGGATGTGCTTATTATAGGATTCCTTCCTCTTGAGAGGGAGAAAGGTATTTAAACTGAAGCAGAATGATAGTGGAAAGAAAAGTGAACATAAACTGAAAGTGATTATATTTAAGATATAATTGGGAAAATTTCCTAGGAAGCACACAACTAAAGTTTTGAAATAATCTTTACATGTTACCATCCTCTGAAGGCTTGTCTAGAAATGTTACTGGTTTTTAGGAAGAAGCTAGAAAGTTTTTTAAAAGGAGTCATGTGGTAGTAGTTTGCAGCAGTAATAAATGGCCATTTGTTACCCTTTTTCCTAATTCTGTGTGCCTAAGGTGAGAAACCATAGTTAGAGAAACCATCTGATTTTTATAACCAGAAATATTTCATTATATGCAGAGGCAGGGTTACTATGAGTATTTAAACATTTCTATGATATTTTCCACTGCTTATATTTTACATATCATGCAAACGATATCATCCAGGAATATTTTCTAATAGAAAATTATCTGAACCAGAACTCCGAATTTAAATTGCATTCTTGACTTGTAGCCTTTTACTGCAACTTTATAATATGTAAAGTGAATGCAATATTTGCTCCAATGTAACATCTATGTACTTACATTTTCCATTTGAGATTAGAATGATATTATTAGTCTTATTTTTGCATTTACTTAATTTTATTTTGCTTTTGCAGCACATGTATATCAAGACAATATACAGTAATTGCACAACAGACATGAAGAGAACTGCAGATACAGTAAATTTCCATTAAACTGATTCATCCTGAGAAATTCCGGGGAAAGAAACTTATGGCTGTGTGATTAACTGTACATTAAATCAAGTTATAATAATGCAATTTATCATTCTACAGTTACTGGCAAGCTGAATTCTTTCTTGAGGTTGAAAAGGAAGAGATATTGAGATAGTGTGAAGCAATTTATTGCATTTATTGTATACACATTTCTTTGTTTATATCAAATGCACATCATTTTAAAAGATATGAACTGATCTAGAAAGCATAGAGTATGGAAAACAAATATAACAAGGCATCTATTCAGTTCCTTTTTTCTACTTTGAAGCTCTATGTCTGTATAAAACCAGCTATTGCTGCTTTCCTCGCTGTTTCTTATAAACTAACTTCACTTACCTGTAAGTAAGAAGAAAATTAAGGAAAATGGAAACCCTAATAGTTTCCATAATAGAAATTGGTATGATGGTGATTATGTATAAATTAAGCCCCTAGCTCCAGGAATGCCTTGCATGACAATAAAGCACCAAAAAAGAAATAGTCTGGTTGCTAGGTAATTTTGTTTGCCACTGGGCAGAAGGGAAAAAAAACCACACACCACCAAGAAAGAACATTTTTAGTGTAAATTGTCTCATAGGGAAGTCCTGTACCAAAGGGAACCAATGTGAAAAATTTCATGGACTTTGAAGATGCTTCATCCTGTTCTTAGGCAAGGATTAAGCTTGTTCTTGAGACATCTGACCAAATACCACAATCCCCAGAAAAACCAATTGTTCATACACATATCTGGCTAGAAAGACAAGGAAAGAAAGTTTGTCTCTTCTGAATATCGCAATTGGAATACTAGCATACTATTTTTTACCTTTTTCCAGGAAAGTGGTACCTTCCCATCTATCATTACGGAGAAGTGAACAGTATAACTAAATCGATGGGGTAGAAAATAACTAAATATCAAATACAACAGATGCTATGGGCGTCACTTTATGATTCTTTTGAGAACAGGAGGCCAAAAAAACTGTACAATTGATGTAAAGAAAAATTTGTGTTCAGATCCTTGCCAAGAAACGCTGTAAACAGAAACTACAGTGTATGTGATAAGAAACTGAAAGGATAAAAGCCAGAGAATCATTGATAACTGCAAAACCTTTCAACACAGACAGCATGGTATGCAACAGGATTACATATAATTTCCTCAAAATTAACAAAAATGTTCCTTTCACTGCTGTTTTGGGTGCAAGCAGAGCAACCTGGACAATTATTAACATTCTGAGTAAGCAAACTCTAAAGAAGGATAAGCTTATAAAATGGATTCAAATAATAACATCAAGCAAGTACAAGAGAAAGTAGCTTGTTATTTAAAATTTGTAAAAAACACCATAATTGGAGCTGTCGAAGTAGATGGAGTCTGTGTGTTCAAAACCAGCAGAATTTTGCTTTATAACAATAATAAATTTGAAGTGCTTGGTAGTAAAAATGGCTTAAAATGCATTTAATGAATGATGAAGTTTATTGTTGCTAAGGACAAGGGTTTTCTGGAGGCTTTATATAAGGACATATATATTTAAAAATATATATTTATAAATTAGGACACTGTTTCTGAGTATTGAAAGAATATAAGCTCTCTAGCAAGAATCTGTTTTCTGTACTATAGCTTCAAAACACAAAAACCTTAAGTTTCAGACATTAGGTAAATTTCCCAAACCGCTATGGAAAATTAGAGGTCTTGTCAACAATGACAGATGAAAAAAGACACAAAACATCTTATACGGGCAAGCAAAGAATCAGAGAAATAATGCAAAAATAGAAAAGGCAGCATCAGGAAGGATAAAGAAAAGATATATTTAGCAATATGTTGAGAAATCTGAATTATATCACTGTTTTAACACTATTGCAGAGGATAGGGAATACAGAAAAAAATGTAGACAAAGCAAAGAAGCAATAAGATGAAATGAAATAACAGATTGCTATAGCTTTAAAAAGATTGTAATATAACTTTCAAAATTTCAGTGTACCTTTCAGAAGAAGGAAAGACTCCAAAAATATAACAAAATTTAATTTTGCTTAATTTAGGTTAGTTTAAAGCTTTTATAGGACAATTAGCAAGATATCTCGAATCTCTTGCAGAGGCTTTAACAAAACTTCCCTTCTTACTGTAATTATTGTAGATTCTGACTAAAAGAAACAATATTGGTGAGGAGCAAACTTCTACTTTCAGTATTTTGAATACAGCAATATTCTTAAATTTAATTTGGGTGGGCATATGTAAGTGAGAGCAAAAAAGAAAGAGTTTAGGATATGATATCACGGTGCCATATAGCTCCACTATGCTCTTATCATCGCATACTAACCAAGTCCCCCGTTCGGACTGTCTTCTATTAGCAAAGTAAAAAAATAGTAGAAATAACTCTCTGTCCTCTGCAAAGTAGATGTCAAGGTAAATGACAGAAATTGGTTCACATAGGTGAATGAATTACAAAAGAACTTGAAATGAAACTCCAACAGCACAACAAACCATCAACTCCAAAGCAAAATGTCAAATTTTTAGCAAAAATATCAGAATATTTAATTTTTAACAAAAATATATTGAAGTAGTTAGTGGGAAATTTTTACAGAACAGTGGTTTTTTGGGGGGATGGTGGGAGGCCTGGAACGGAGAAAGGTCCTAGCTGTAGGACGTACACTCTGTAAAACCAAAGCTGCTGGATTAATACCACAAGATGTTTCACCTACAACTTGTACGTTAGTATCTGTAATTCTTAGGTCAGTAAGAAATGCAAAAGGACATTTATCCAAATATATTTTTGACTGAATGATAAATATTATAACTTTGAAAAAATTATCTAAATATCTAAGATATTTCACATCATTCATTTGCATTTCCTATAAAGAGTTTAAAATTTATCACACTTTCCCATAACTGTGGACCAATAGGGCCTGGCTGCCCCTGTCCAGTCCCCCCATGCTGCCCAGGGCCCAGGACCCCATGTCAGCCCCTCAGCACCATCAGCCCCTGCCCCGGGGATGCGGCAGCAGGGCCAGTCTCCAGCTCCCCACAGCCCTGCCCTGCACGGCCATGGGCTCCGCAGAGCTGGGCCCACTCATAGGCCTACATCACGGCCTGTCCTTGGCCCGTTCCCATCCCCAGGGAGGTGCCTGATGCCCGGGGCTGGCCCTGGTGCCCCCGGCTGCCCTGCTCCCTGGCTGCCGTGATGGGACGGGCCCTGGCTGCCAGGTCCTGCCCTGCTTCCCCTGGGGACCCCCGGCCTCCCAGCCTTCAGAGACCTGCTGAGCCATGATTCTCCTTGGCAAATTGTTTTAATTTAAGAAAGAAAAAAACCCCAAACAACCAAAAAAGCCCCTTGCCCTCCCAACCAAGCCACACTGATATAACTGAGTAAAACCTACAAAAGATGAACAAATATGAAAAAAGATACATTTAGATATGAACTGTAGTTCTTGCTGGCAAGGACCTACTGTGTCAGTGCTTGGTAACGGGACTAACACAATGAGCACCCCATCTTTAACATAATTCTGGAGAAACACTGCAGTAATAGCTTGATAAGCAGCAAAAAAATAAGGAAACTTTTAAACTAAAAAAGCAATAATTTCCTCCACATGACTCAACTGATATTCAACACTTTGTTTTCTTCTTTTCAAAAGCACCGTATATATTTATATTCATTCTACTCTAGATGCAAGCTTAGCATACCAAAGTCTCAAATTTATTCAGAACACATTTACCCCGTGTCCCCTACCTGTACAGATACAGAAACAGGCATTATAATCTTATTTACTGACTCTTTGTTATTACTGTTGTTCCATTGTGAGCAGGGATAATAGGTGCAGGAAAATCCAGTTCAGGGGCATCAAAAAAGTATGCCAAACAGCCGACAGCCAGCAGGGCATGAAGCAGAACAATGGTCCCCACGGTCGCCAGCGCGATCCTCCGGTTGTCATCTCGGACAGCGGGCCAAAAGGTCATCACCAAAACAGACCCCGAAAGGCACAGGGAGAACATCACCAGGACCCAGCGCACCACTTTTTGTGGAATGATCCATAAAATCGCTGTGGGAATGTAAATGAAGAGGGAGTAGCCGTATACACACACTATCTCCAGGAACGAGTAGGAGACAATGTTCATAACTTTACTGTTCCTCCACATCAGGAATCCCCAGAGAGCAAGGTACCCCTACATTTGAATGCCTGCAATAGGAAGCATACAGCAAAGACATGAGTGGCAGTATTTTCACTCTGATATTTCTATCTGCTTCAGTGTTTGTTGTATAATGAAAAAAACAGTTTGCATTACTTCACATATAATACTAGGTCTCTGTGGGGTTGATGGGATACTGTTTCACACTGTCTGGGTAAAGCACCTCATTGATATTAGAAAGTGATCACAGACCACATTTTAATATGGTTTTGTGTGAGTTTGTGTGAGTAATGACTCACAATCCTGAAGTGTCTTCATTTTAAGTATAAAGATAACAAGAAAATATGCACATTACTTTGGCAACCCTCATTAAATAGAACCCAACTATTATTTTTTTCTTTCCTTTTACTCCAGGAAGCTGAATGTTTTATGGACTGACAAGCAGCTTGCTGAAGAAAGGTAACAGATGCCATGACAGTGGAATGCTACACCAGCAGTCAAACCCATCAATAGCAAGGACACCACCTTCACAGAAAACTGTTTATCTATCTTATACCTCGTAATAAAATTATGTCATCAGCAGAAAGACATTATTTTAATGCAAACATACATAGAAATATTTAAATAAAAATGGAAGGAAAGGATAATAAAGCTGTAATCAATTCTTGGCTATTTCTGTACAGAGATTTTTTTTTTTTTGAGGTAGCATTTCCCTATAGATGAAAGATAGTTCTGCATTCTCCTCATTTGAACATAAGTCCAAACATTTTAACATTCTCATTTATAATGTCTTATTATCAGAGGAGATGTGCTTATATGGGCTCAGCAGCTTTTATTTTTCAAAACTATGTGAGAAAGTTCTAATGAGAACAGAAATTATGATTACTGCAATCTAAAACTACAAAATCCAGTAAAATAATGTATCATAAGATCTATATAAATAGAGAATGATATGGGTTGACGAAGAAAATACAACTTGATTAAATATTGCCTTTAGGCAAATATATCCCAGGAGGCAAAGAGTGAATAGGAATGATTTTGGTACATATGAACTTTATCAATGTGGCAAATGGCAGCTTCTAATCAATTTGAAAAATTGCAGAGGTCTCCAAATAGTATAAAAGAACTTCTGAATATGACAAATGATTTGTCATTGCAACTGCTAGTGTTGTACCCATTTGTAGAACAAATCTCTTTGGTGATATTTTCTAAACTTGGTAAGGTGGTGCAGTATCTTGTTAGCACATGTCAATTTAACTAATCTTTGATGCGGTATTTGTACAGTATAGTAAGATAAATTAATAATTTTCCTCTGAATGACTGTTAGATAAATAGCATAAATTGAAAAGGTAACAGCATTCACTTTCATCAAGTTTGCAGATGACAACCAACAGTTGATACTTTCTGTGTTAACAGCTGCCATCCAGAGGGACCTGGACAGGCTGGAGGAATGGGCTGCCAGGAACCTCACGAAATTCAGCAAGGAAAAAATGCCAAGTCTTGCTTCTGGGAAAAAAGACCCCCCAGGAATGACATGGGTTGGGACCACACTGGCTGGGGAGCAGCTCTGCTGAGAAGGACCTGAGGGGGTGCTGGGAGATCACAAGTTGGGCCCTGACAGCAAAGGCAGCCAAGAGCAACCAGAGCTGTACTAACATGGCCAGGAGGTGCAGAGGAATGATTTTCCCCCTCTCCTCATCAGTCATCAAGCTGTTAGTTTTGGGACCCTCCACAGAAGAAAGATATTAACTGGAACATGTTCAGCAGGGAGCTACCAAGCTGGTGGGGGGGCTGGAGCTTGTTCAACCCAGAGAAGAGATGAATCTGAGGGACCCTAACATCATCCCACCTTGCTGAAGAAAAGATGGAATCATCTCATCACAGTAGTGCATGGCAGGAGGATGAGAGACAGTGACCATAAGTTAAAACAAGGGACATCTGGTCTGTATATAGGGAAGACATTTTTCGTCATGAAGACAGTCAGGCGCTGGAACAAGTTGTTTCAGAAAGGCTGTGCAGTCTCCATCCTTGGCAGTTTTTGAGATCTGATTGAATGAAACCCTGAGCAACCTGGTCTGATCTCACAGCTGACCCTGCTTTGAGCAGGAGTTAGGAGTACAGTCCTCCTGAGGTGCCTTCTAAGCTGAATTATCCTGGAATCCTATGTTTCTGTGGATGACATCAGATAACTACAAAAAGGCTGAAGACTGATTCCATATTAAAAAAGAAAAAAATCCAGAGAAACTGAAACCCAA
This sequence comes from Fregata magnificens, assembly GCA_013389945.1. Lineage (NCBI taxonomy): Eukaryota > Metazoa > Chordata > Aves > Suliformes > Fregatidae > Fregata > Fregata magnificens. The sequence continues at coordinate 18,368 of WAAD01012330.1, read as the reverse complement.
ATGACTTATGGGACTTTGGTGAAATTTATTCTAATTCCATTCATTACAAGTGCGATTAGATCAATGCTAATTACTGTAGGAATAATGAGACCTCATATCCCCTTTCTAAAAAATGTCATTATGCATTTATAATAGGAACAGTTCTTTCTACCAAATATACAATTCTGTTTAGCAAAAAGATGTAAACAAATGCTCTATTAATTTTAAGTCCTTTATTTTGTAAACTTCTGGAGTGGCTCTTAGTGACTTATGACAACAGCAACTGAAAGGTTATGAGCTTTTCAACAATTTTTTTTAAAAAGACATGCTGTGAGATGTGATCTTTTATTTTTCTACAGTCTTTTTGCTTGGTATAAGAAGTAAAAGTGAGACATGTCTTATTCATTATTTTACAATTCTCGCCGTGAAAACTGATTAAAACTCTTGAAAGAAATTGCAGTTACAACGTGTATGTGTGCAAATACATATTTATATATAATTTATATATGTGTATATATAAAAATGCATACTTATTCTACCAAAAAAGCACAGCAGTCAGGAGATAAGACTGATTTTCTTAATATTTTCCATGGTCCTGTCTGTCTCAGAGGATCTTTGCTCTCTGCAAAATGTGTGTGTATACATACAGATACACACATGCACACATAAACAGTATCTCATACCTTCATTTATTCAATATAATTATTGACAACAGTAACACCACATTAATGTAAATTAATACTGGTAGTATTTCACCCTATATTCCACAGCCTGTATTTAACAGTAGCAATGTGAACAATTTTGGTTTTCCATTGCATAAAGGAAATTCCTTTCCTTATGTGTCCATTATGCAATGATTATGCAAAAATTATGACTATTTTGTAAACTTCTAATAGGATTAGTCTTCATTAGCCTTCATTCATCAGTCTCACTGTTCACATGGTTATGAGTTTGAATGAATTGTAGAGGACTTACAGAAGAACCTATAGCTAAATATATTAGTATCTGTTTTGATAAAATTGAATCATTTTGGCACCCAGATTAAAGTTTGGTAAAAAAGCATAATGGGGGTTTTTTTATGAATTCCCTATTCATATTAATTATATAACATTACATTCTGTGATGCAGTTACTGATAATCATTGCAGCTGAATTGCAATATTTCTTTAATTCATTAATTAAATGCCTTTTAGGGTACTTCTTCTAAAGTGTTGTAAATATTTACTAAGCCCCCTTTATCAAAAATTTATTTAAAACTCACAAGACCAGCCTAAGTGGTTTTTTTCTCAAAGGGAATTGGAGAGCTGGAATAATATTTTCTTTGTGAATGTCAAGTAAGGGAGAGAAAACTAAAAGGTAGTTAAGATGTTGTACAACATACAACTTAAAAGTAATTTTTAAAAATGGCTACCTATTCAATATGCTGACAAATAAATTAAGCATAAAATTAATTTAAAAGTATTGTTCTGTAATCATGCAACAAAAATTACAAGCGAAATCATCGTAAATCCATGCATTGTTTCGAAAACTCAAATTGAATTTGTTAAGTAATTACATTTGCGCTTGATAATTTCAATTAAACAGCAGAAATCATCACAGGTGTAACAAGCAAATTTCCATTCACTGAATCCTTGCAGTACATGAACCATCCACTAGTAATTTCTTTTAATTTTGATAACTGCTGAGTCTTTTGTTTCTCTGAAGTGTCAGTTTGAGATACTATTCATAGGAAAGGAAAAATCCCAGACACATAGCTACATGATTTTAAGTATACCCACATTTGTAACTAGTGTGAATTAACATTCAATCTTGCTGTGCTTGTCTGACATTCTGATGTTATTTATATTAAAGAAATAGGACAATTTATAGTGGATTGAACTATGGATAAAATTTCCAAGTAATTCTGACACTGAGTTTGAAAAGAACAAACTAAATATTTTTTTTTCTTTTTTTAATTTGCCTTAAACTAAATCTGTAGAGGATTTTTTAGTAATGTTCCAAATATTTGCATTGGCAATAAGAAATGCAGTTGCTATCTGCACTGAATCTCTAAAAAATGCATATAAATAGATTTCAGAGAACTCTACTTAGCATAATTAATACATTCAGAAATGTGTAGGTTTGTAGTGGCTGTGAATGTCATAGGGATGACGGCTGTCAAGGAACTTCCAGACCATATAGGTGCAAAATAGGCCATACTCAGGTTTGAAAGCCCAGTGTAAGTGTTGAGGAAGTAGAATATTGCTAATGCCTGTTGTGGCATAGTTTCCCTTAAAAAGCTTGTCAGATTTGCTGTTAACTCAATTGGGCTGAAATTCAGGTCAATTCAACCAACTAAAAACTTTCCTAACCCCTGTTTTCAAACTTTATGAATATAAATCATTTCAACCTCTGAAGGTATTGGGGATATTTGGAAAAAATATAACTAGCCAGGTACTTGGCACCATGATAAGTTATTATTTTAGAGTTCTGGGCAGCAAAACTCTTGGAATATGGCAAAGATAATTGAGCTTGCTGTCTTTCTCTCTAAAAAAAAATATTGTAGGAGACATTTTTTGAAAGGTTAACAGTTCGATGGATTTCATAAGATCTGAAAACTTTTAGGTAAAAGAAGACATTTTCACCTATAAAGAACACCGACATATCATTCAAAGAATTATTTTGTTGCTCACCAGAACCCAAAAAGATATGTTTTCTTGGGGTAATATTCTCTAAAAGAACTCATATGATGATGAGGTGAGCATCCTAATATCAATGCAAGAAGATACATGTCACCTTTGAAGCAAATACTATAAGCATATTTATACTATAATTATGTTGTCTTGAACAACATCATGTAATAAAGCCTAAGAAAGGGCTAGGAATTGTACCTACCTCTGCTCATTCCCATCCCATTGTTCTATTCACAGAATAAATCTTTCTATGGTAGTCAGATGTTGCAAAAACAGTATATTGCTGAACTGAGAACGTATCTACATAATCAATATTAAAAACATAAGAAAGTCTTAAGAAACAATGCACTGCTATTTTGCACTTTCCTTACTTTCAGACCTTAGAATTGCTGCAATCATTGTGCTTTCTAAAACTTTTTATTGACTGTTTTCAGGCTGAATGTCATGAAATATTTCAAAGGAGATACTGAAGGCTGTTTTCTTTAACAACTGTACAAATGGTTTTTCCAGCAAGATATTTCTAGAATTGGTCAAATATACTGAATATCCTTTGAGGGGCAGCCAAACCATCTTACTTTTTTGTCAATATTTGGATTTAAAAAGATGTTAAAAAAGCAAAGTTTAGATAACTATGACTGACTCTGGTTGCATCTAAGTAATGTATCTTTTTCCTTTGCACACTAAAAAAGAAGAGAAAAGGTTTATACTGTTGCTCATTTCACTGAAAAGTGGGCAGAATAAAGTCAAAACCAATGTCATCCACATTTAAAAGAAAAATATATTTGTTAGCTAATATTTGACTTCTGATACATTTCAGAGAGAAGGTGAGGTTTACTGAAAAATAAAGTGCTTGCTGATATGCCTATGTAGAGAAATTTAAGTTTTCAAAGTCTTTTTGTTGTTTTTTTTGTCATATTTAAATGCTTAGCATGCAGAGCTGGATAGGCTCAAGCACGTCATTTAATCTCCGTTAGTGAGGTACACACAGATTTTCACAAAAAATGCAGTTGTTTATTATGTGCTTTCAGAGAATCACCTTTCATTTTAGAAATCCAGTAGAAATTTCACACTGTGAGAAATAATTGCCAGTCTTCTGAAAACCTCAATAGCTATACAAACTAAAATACCAGAACATCACATCAGGCCTCTCTAGAGCAAAGCAGACTGTACCACCAAATGTATTTTGCACCTGCATTATGACAAATTACTTGTGTTTCTGTATATCATAATTTTTCATAGCAATACAACTTGTGTAAGGGTTTTTGGAAGATAAGCACATTGTTGATATCATGTACTACTTTTAAGAATTACAGTTAGGGTCTTTCTGTTCTTCTTCTCTTTCTTCCTCATTTCCGTTCTCAGCCAATACTACCACAGTTACTGCATTTGCTTTGGAATACTATTCCACAGAAAATTAATTAATACTAAAGAGGCTAGTTCTTTCTATCTTGATACAATGATTTTCAAAATACCTATATATAAAAAGGATGTCTGTTCAGCATTAACTGTCTTAGCACCACCTATTAATCACAGCTTTTAACGTAAGAGTTACTACTATCATTTCCGCCTTTCATTTTTCAGCAAGAAGAATTAAAAAAAAAATAGCCTCTTAAAAATACCATACTTCTGATTCAACAAATTCCACTTATGTGTTGGACCACTGCTGACCAGTAATCCTCACCTCAGTCTGTCCACATAATGAGTGTTTTGATCGCAAATGTGGCTAATTGATCTATCCTGTACAAGTGACAGAGGGTGTAGCCTCCATCAAATTCTCATATTTTGCTGATGCTTCTTTGTCATCCCTTTCTGGAAATTTAGAAATCTCCTCCAGTAAAAAAGCCAAATCATACTTGTCTTGAGCATTTTAACACCATTTGGCAAAGCTTTCAGGATCAGATGATTACATTCCTTTTCACTGAAATGAAAATGTATCTTCTTCCAAAGTCTATTAAAGAATTTTGGTTTAGAAGAGAACAATGAAAACCCAGAAGAGCATGTAGATCATGATTGAAGAATTCATCTCGAAAACTAATGTTCTCCTAATTCAGAGCAGGAATCTGAACCACATCAAGGATGATTACCATGAGCACTTGGCTTCTTAGGCTTGCCCAAGATTTTGTACCTGATATGAATAAGTAACTATTAACTAAACTAGAATATCTGAGAAAAAAAAAAAATTGTCAGGTGGACACAGACACATCTGGAACGCAGTAGGCATTGTCTATCTTTCTGTCTGTTTTTGTGGACTCTTGGATCTTTCCCATTTTTATTTTATTGCCTTCCTACAAAAGCAAATGCAAAGTATTTCATTCAAACTCAGAAAGACTAGTATTAGAATAAAACATAGTCAATCAATCAATAAAACAAAACAGATCTGAAAGCACAAAAATTAAATTAAATTTTTTAAAAAATTAATTGGAAATACTGTATTCTAAATAGTCCAAGTTAGCCTTTTGTCTGTCCACGCTCCTAAGCTGTTCGAGGAAGTATCATTGACATAAACTAAGAATAATTTTCTTATTTAATTGTTCAGTTCAGTTACCCACCTTATTCTGAGTGTGTTTCTAATGCAGTATCATTGAACAAATTCCTAAGAGAATGTTAATGTAAATGAAGCTCTTACCACAGTTGACAAAAAAAAAAGAAGAACTTTATGCTATTTAAAGGTGAAGACAGATTATTCCTTTTGTCACCACATTCTCTGGGGCTGAGACAGCACTGAACAGGACTTCTTGGGGAAATTCAATAGGTAGCAGCATACACATGAGGATAGAGCCATTAGGAAGGACAACATGCTTCACTTGTTATGTGAGTAGCGCTGGTTCTGCAGAAGCATCTCTCATTATCTAACAGTACTATCTGGGTAGTGGCTGTTCCCCAGTAAACTTACAAAAGAATGTGACAAAATTTGATTCATAATATTTAAAATAAGTGTGTATATACACACAAGTCATTCCCCTGGATAATTCTGAATTGACTTTAACCTTTAATACTCATTTGTGAAAAATTAACATTAAATTAACATCTAACAGTTATTCCAAAAACATTAATTTCATGATCATCTAATTAAGTAAATGTAGCCACAAAAAACTCTATTGTCTACAGTATATTTTATACAGTAAGAAATGGAGCAGAATTACACATCAAAAATTTCTAGATTTTAAGGAAACACATAGCTCTCATTTTGTTTGGATAGAAATAAAAGCTGAACTAAGATTAAAACCAGAAAAAAATGTAATGGAATATTATATTTACAAACTGTACACAAAACATCCTTCCACTTAGTGGAATAAATACACTACAGAATCAGTCTTAGACTTGCTTTCTAAAAAGCTATGATCAAAAGTTACTCAGTGGAAAATAAGGGTTAGCTCTTCTCAACTACACAAATATAAATTAACAGTAAAAACTTGGTTTATGACTCTTACTGACTTATGCTAAGCAGATTATTCTATCTGAAGGCCAGCACAGACATCTGGTCCATCTGATTTAAAACATCTATACTAATCAGCATAAACACAGTTTTAAAAAATGCATTAACAAAAGCAAAAGAGAGTGACTAAATCACTCATGCAGAGGAAGAGCAGAATATCAGGTCACTTGCATAGGTTTCTGAGAAGTGTAATGAGAAAGCAATGGGTCAGACCTCCCATGAGGCATCCTTTGTGTGCTGTGTGAGTCCAGAAATAAGGTAACTCTACAGGTGCCTGAAGAGGAGTCTTCACATTCTCTGCTACTTCAAAACAATGTAAACACATAGAAAACACCACGATAAACTAGAGTAGTATGTAAGATTCATTAATAGTTTCAGAGTAACCCCAAGCTCTTCATGAACAAACTGTTGTACCTGAAATTGCTTACACTTCAAAGGGAATATCAGAAGACCTTGAATCAGCTGGGAAATTATTTCAGGAAAAAGACTTTAAAATGGTCCTACTATTTTTTAAGAATTAAAGGAAAGTGTATGTTTTAATTGTTATTTTTCAAATGTAATTTCATCAGTTCTGCCTCTGTGATGAATTCTGTCCACTTATGACAGTAAATTGTCAGAGGAAAAAACAGTATAGCTAGAAGAGACACAGAAGAGTGACGAAAATGTCATTATAATAATTCATATAAAAATTTCATGGTTTCTATCAAGTCACGTTTCAACACTGTACAGTGTTCCCTCTTGGCAGTTGCATTTTAGGATATCCATTTTACATTTAACATATATAATGTTGCAAATAATGCGGGGTTTGTCTTTGCTATAGTTTGCAATTTTATTTAGAAAACACACACACATTCTAAAAGTGGTCAATATTTTTAAAATAACACAATTTCTCTCCTTTGATTTTTTTTTCTTTAGGTTCTTTTATACCATATCAAATATCCACATCCCAAATCCATTTAGACTTCAACATATTATTTGAAAAGCACTACTCGTGTCTCTCTCTGTCCTCAGTATGCCTCAAACTACTTGAAGGTAAGATGCACATAAAATGTTTCTCTAGGGAAATGAATCTTCTGTAATAATTAGCACTCTTTATTTTCCTCACTGGTATTAACAATTACTGGTCACTTTGCTCTACTTGTAAACATATATAAGTCTCATTCCTGAACTATTACAGAAGATAATTCATAAACTTCTGAGAAGTTTATAATCTTGTTAGTCTCCAAGAATTTTTAATTCCACCAGCACAGACAGTTTGTCCTCAAAGCCAAAAAACTCACTTCGTAAAGGATACATTCTTCTTTTGCTGAGTTTAGTTTATGTAGTGGTACTTCAGTTCACAGTACCTTGGATGATTTGTAGTCACCCATGCTATTGTGCAGAGAGTTTTGTTTTTAATTTGCCTTTTTAGGAAGCTGCCTTAGTAGCAGTTTAGAAATCAACCCAATGGATATTTGTTTATTTATGCAAAGTGGAGCCAAAGGAGATGCTGGGAGGGCTGTTCTTCAATAGAGTCAATAGCTCCCTAATGACAGCAGACAAGAAACTAAAGCTCATGAACTGAATCAGGAATAATCAGGGTTTGAATTTCTGGATAGTGTACTAATATTACAAGGAGAAATGGTCTATCTTTTGCTTTAGCCAAGTACTCTATTTTACAACTAAGAACAGCAATTTTCTTGAGCCTGTCACAAAAAGACTTGTTTTTCAATTAGCTTTTCTAAAAACTTAAATCTTCAGCTTTAACCTGCCATTATTTTATGGCATTATTGGCAAAATGCATTTATGGCATAAATGCCATTATTTCTAGCTCAAAACTAGCACTCAAGATTTGCTAAGTGCCTAAGAAAGTCCTAAAACTCAGTGCAGATGGGATAAAACTCACATTTTCTTTAATAATGCCAGACCAATCATTCAGGCATAAGAGCAACTATTCTCCCTGCTGAGCCCTTTCTCTCAGCTTTGCTTAATAGATACTGAGAAAAAGTAGGAATGTGGTCCATGGGATCATCTATCCTTAAGATTAGTTTTGCTCAATATCAAATAGGATGAGACTCATGGACAGGCGCATTAATTCCTTACAGGAATTAATTAAGACTGTATAATTGTTATCATAACCCTATTTTCTCCCATTGCTTCTCTTCTTGTATTCAATAATCTATCTAGAAATGTAATGTTGCAATTCTTCATGATAGGGTATAAAACATTGTCACCTTATAAGATGCCTAGGAACCTAGCACACCGAGAGCAATGTATAATTAACAAAGAGTTATATCAGTGTAAGTTTCTGCAATTATCTTTTTCCAGAAGAGTTCAAAGCAAAATAATGATTCTTAATATCCTTTGCTAGTTTTAGCTAGAATTGGGCTTTGACCTTTCTGACTTTGTCGCTCAGTGCTCGAGCAATTTTCACACTACATTTTCTTGCCTGTTCTAGTTTGCAGTTCTTGTAGAAGTCCTTAATTTTTTGGATTTTAGTTCATCAGGAAGCTCCTTGCTTAGACAAAATAATTTTGCTTTGCCAAACATCTTGATCTTCCTGAACAAAGAGCTGATTTGTCAATGAGTTATCCTAAAACTTCAGCCAGCTCTCCTACGCTTCTTTCATTTTCATGGACACTAGCTGGGGGATTCTGCCTAGCAATTCCCTGAATAAGCTAAACTCTGTTCTCCACAAGTCCATAGTCCTGACTCTCCAGTTTACCTTCCCAGCCTTCTTTTGGATCTTGAACTCAGTCATCTTACAAATGTTGTAGCTCAAACAACCATTTATGGCCACATTTACAGTCAGTTCTTCTGTGTTTGTGAGCAGAGAATCAAATAGAGCATTTTTCCTGGTCAGCCTCTGTAGCATTTACATTAGGAAATCATCACCAGTGCTGTCTAGAGCACTACAGTTTGGTTGCAGTTACCCTCAGAGAACAAGTATGTGTAGCCAAAATATCCCATGAAAATGAATTCCTGTGAGTGGAAGCCTTCTGCTAGTTCTTTGTAGAAAGCCTCATCCTCTACCTCCTCCAACATCCTGTTGCTCAGATGGTCTGCTACAACCTCCCTAGTGTTTCTTCCCTTCTGATTATGACTTAGAGACATTCAAGACACCATATCTCTGTCTTTGTATTATAATTTGCACAGTGAAGGAGTGCCTAGATCACCCCTCTTTTTGTTTCCTATTTAAATAGCCATGCTCCACTTCTTTGCAGATTAAGTCCCTCCAAATCTCCATGATACCGATCATATTACATCACAAGGGGATTGAGTGCACCCTCAGTAAGTTTGTAGATGACCCCAAGCTGGACGGGAGTCTTGATCTGCTTGAGGGTAGGAAGGCTCTACAGAGGGATCTGGACAGGCTGGATCAATGGGCCAAGGCCAATTGTATGAGATTCAAGACAACTAACTGCCAGGTTCCGCACTTGGGTCGCAACAACCCCATGTAACGCAATAGGCTTGGGGAAGAAAGGCTGGGAAGCTGCCCAACAGAAAAGGACCTGGGGGGGCTGGTCAACAGCTGGCTGAATATGAGTCAACAGTGCACCCAGGTGGCCAAGAAGGCCAACAGCATCCTGGGTTGTATCAGAAACAGTGTGGCCAGCAGGAGTAGGGAAGTGATCGTGCCCCTGTACTCGGCACTGGTGAGGCCGCACCTCGAGTACTGTGTTCAGTTTTGGGCCCCTCACTACAAGAAGGACACTGAGGTGCTGGAGCGTGTCCAGAGAAGGGCAACGAAGCTGGTGAAGGGCCTAGAGAACATGTCTTACGACTAGCGGCTGAGGGAAGTGGGGTTGTTTAGTCTGGAGAAGAGGAGGCTGAGGGGAGACCTTATAGCTCTCTACAACTACCTGAAAGGAGGTTGTAGCGAAGTAGGTTGTGGTGGGTTGACCCTGGCTGGATGCCAGGTGCCCACCAAAGCCGCTCTATCACTCCCCCTCCTCAACCAGACAGGGGAAAGAAAATATAACAAAAGGCTTGTGGGTCGAGATAAGGACAGGAAGAGATCACTCAGCAGTTACCGTGACAGGCAAAACAGACTCAACTTGGGGAAATTAGCTTAATTTATTAACAATCCAATCAGAGTAGGGTAATGAGACATAAAACCAAGTCTTAAAACACCTTCCCGCCCTCCGTCCCTTCTTCCCACGCTTAACTTCACTCCCAATGCCTCTACTTCCTCCCCTTCAGTGGCGCAGGGGGACAGGGAATGGGGATTGCGGTCAGTTCATCACACAGTTTCTGCCACTCCTTCCTCCTCAGCGGAAGGACTCCTCACACTGTTTCCCTGCTCCAGCATGGGGTCCCTCCCATGGGAGACAGTCCTCCACAAACTTCTCCAATGTGGGTCCTTCCCACGGGGTGCAGTTCTTCATGAACTTCTCCAATGTGGGTCCTTTCCATGGGGTGCAGTCCTTCAGGAACAGACTGCTCCAGCATGGGCTCCCCACGGGGTCACAAGTCCTGCCAGGAGCCTGCTCCAGCACAGGCTTCCCCCAGGGTTACAGCCTCCTTTGGGCGTCCACCTGCTCACCACCTGGGGTCCTCCACGGGCTGCAGGTGGATATCTGCTCCACCGTTAGCCTACGTGGGCTGTAGGGGGACGGGACAGCCTGCCTCACCATGGTCTTCACCACAGGCTGCAAGGGAATCTCTGCTCCAGTGCCTGGAGCACCTCCTCCCCCTCCTTCTTCACTGACCTCGGTGTCTGCAGAGTTGTTCCTCTCAGATATTCTCACTCCTCTCTCCAGCTGCAACTGTGCATTTTTTTTGTTCCCCCTTCTTAAATATGTTATCACAGAGGCACTACCACCATTGCTGATTGGCTTGGCCTTGGCCAGCGGCGGGTCCGGCTTGGAGCTGGCTGGCATTGGGTCTATCAGACATGGGGGAGGCTTCTAGGAGCTTCTCACAGAAGCCATCCCTGGTAGCGTCCCCCACTACCAAAACCTTGCCACTCAAACCCAATACATCGGCGTCAGTCTCTTCTCTGGAGTAACAAGTGATAGGATAAGAGGAAATGGCCTCAAGTTGCGCCAGGGGAGGTTTAGATTGGCTATTAGGAAAAATTTCTTCACTGAAAGGGTTATCAAGCATTGAAACAGGCTGCCCAGGGAAGGGTTTGAGTCACCACCCCTGGAGGTATTTAAAAGACATGTAGATGTGGTGCGTAGGGACATGGTTTAGTGGTGGACTTGGCAGTGCTAGGTTAAGGGGTGGACTTGATGATCGTAAAGGTCTTTTCCAACCTAAATGATTCTATGATTCTATACCTCGCAATCATGCTTAGGTTTGTGATTATTTTTGTTTGTTGTCCAGGGTCTGGGCATTCGTATACAGGTACCCAACATAAGCCTCTGAATGCCCTTTCTTCTAAGCATGAATGTGACAGTTGCCCTTGTAACCTTCTCCCTCACATACCTCCTCTGCTTGCACCCTCACGCACCATTGGGTTTCAGTCCTATCCTCCAATAAGCATTGTTAAAGATCTTCTCTCCAGGCAACGAAGCTTGGTTGCATAGCTGTTCTTTTGTAACTGAATTTCATTTCTTCCCTATAGTCATTCATTGTAAAGAAGGTGCCATCATGGAAAAAAAAAAATTACTTGTGACATTAGCTGTACAGTCAAGCACTAGTCTGTTGGATACATCTGCCTTTTGTTTTATCTTGACCAGAGGGCTGATGAAAACACTATTGGGGCCTCCGTACTCCCACTCTCAGCCACAAAGTCCCTAACACAGCTGTGGTCAGCTCAGGATTTTCTCTGGCCATGTCATTGGTGCCATCGCGGTTGAGCAGCAAGGTATAGCAGTTAGGAAGCACATGAAGCTCAGCAAGCCTTATGCAATGCTACAGATCCTGGTGTTATTGGTGCTAGATATATCTGGCAAATGAATGCCTTTGTCGCAGACAAGAGGTAGTCAGAAACCACTAGCACCTTTCACTTCCTCTTCTCTGGACTGATCTGAATTTGAAGTCTGGCCCAGAATCCTCCTGTCTGAATTTATTTCTTGTGCCTTCTTGTCAGGACCATGGACTTAAACACTCATAGGGGGGGATGAAGCCTTGTTTCTACTGCCAGAAATCACAAGCTTCTAGCTTGCCTAGTAGTTCATGTCCTCTGCTGTTCCTCTTCAACAGTGGCCATACCAAACTTTACATGCCTGTGGTCTTAGACTCTTTCCACTGCAGAGTCTTTGTGAATGTCCTTTTGTTTTCTTGTTTATCATTCCTGATGCAAAGAAGCCTGTTCCCTTTCTCATGCATCTCCCTCACCTTACACTGCACCATATTTACCTGAGGATGAGGCACCCTCACCATATCCGTCTTCAACAAGGAGTACCAAGCTCTCCCTGCAGCCCAAGACCTAGATGGTGGGAACCATCTTCAGATGTTACATCTGGACAGAGAGTGCTGCAATACTAGAAGAGGTGATTGCAACAGCTGAGGCAGAAGAGTTCATCCTGTGGTGTGTTATTGTGATTTGTGGTTAATATTTTCTTAAAAACAGCACTTCTGGGCTTCCAATATGCTGTTTGAAAACTACCACGTGCTTTGCTCCTGTTTTACAGCCTATTCAGAAAGCTTTTCACACTCCCCAGGTGCCAGATAAATTAGGAAGTCAAATACAAGTCTGCTCCCCACCTTGAAATGAGTCAGGACCCAGAAGGGAACCGCTCACACTATCTGTGAGATTCTGGTCATGGCTCCCTTAACCTGTGAATGCTGGGTCTGCTGTATACTGCTTCCTCCCATGCCATAGCATGNCATGAAAAAATAAGCTTTTTTTTTTTTTTTCATTCTCACACACATAAACACACCCTTCTAGCTTTCTCTTGCATACCTTGTGGAGGAAAAATAAAATGTTAATATTCAATCTTTCCTTCAGTTCTGAACAAATGTAGTATTTAAAAATCTTTCTGTGTCTGTAAATGCTATATATGAAATGTAAAATGACATGTATAATTAGTCATATTCAAGAAATAATACTGCGTGCTTTTATTGGCTGTGGAAATAATAGGCTGCTGACAGGACCAGGGTAAAAAAACTGTTGAAAATTAAATGGGTGATTGCTGTTACAAAATACCAAAGGAAATATATTCTGGATACAGCTGCCCAAATTTTTGGAGAACTACAAAATATTTTAAGCATATTTTGAAGATTTGAACCATGACACTAAAAGCTGAGATTCCTTGCTCCACTGCAGCTGCAAAAATGTGCTACCTCGCACCAAGGGATTAGTTTTGATCCCAGCAGATTTTATAACAAAAAAACCAAGGAGATATTTCCTGGAGCAGTGTCTCTCTGGGACATCTAGGAACATAGCTTCATGCTTTTGTTATGAAAAAAATATTTAAAAAAAAAATAAATGGCAAAAAATATTAAACCTTACATTTTCAAGAGCTAAATGCAGATAACATTAAAATGCCTCATACTTTATCCAAATATCAGCTGAGAGTCCCTCAGTAGCCTGAATTATTTTCTAGATCCAGATTAAATTCTTTAGACTTTATCTTTTTTTGCTTTCTGTGGTTCCTAGAACCTTTGGTTATATTTGCTATTCATACCAAAAGCTCATTGCTGAAGAACAATTTTTTCAAATTTAAGAATGAACAAAAGTATTGACTAACATGTTAAGTCATCAATTGTCACATTTTGTTTATTTGCATGCTAGCTTTATAATGTGTTAATAACATAAGTACAAGTGACAGTAACTATAAAGTACATTAGAATAGTGCTAGGAATACATACTAATCTGTAAGGTCAATGTTACTCATTTGACCTAGGACTGCAGACATTTTTCCACAAATTCCCCAGAAAAGAGAATTCTAGATTAAAAATATGTTTTTTCTTGTGGAATATATTCTGTTATTTAGAGCACCTGTCTGTTATTATCTGAAAAGAATACCAAACTTACTGATTAACCGTGTGGTAGCTAGCAATTGATGTGCCACCTCCTTCTGAAGTTTCTGTAACTGTGATATGGACAGAAATATTTCCTTAATTAAAACTAAAGCTAACACTAATAATAATAATGAAACAGCATTGCTGTATAGCTTCAGTTATTTATAACTGTAACATTACTTGCAGATTTCGCTCCCCGGTTTTAAAATATGGTGGCCGTGAGTGCTTTATTTATGTAGCTAGTGACCCTTTTTTCCCAAATTACTTATTGGACGCGTAAATATTTTTTCTTTTAAGTTCCTTCAGTTTTTTCTCTTTTCTGTATGTTCCTTCTCTGTTCATTTTTAAATATTTTTCCTCATCCCTGTTTTGATGGACTGAGTGGTTTTCTGTTTTCTGATTCTAATTTAGTCTCCCTTAATGTCCTTGTTTTTCACTTGAGTCTTTCAAGTGACCTTTCAGCACCTCTTAGAGTACATTTCAATCAGGCTGTTTTGAATAATCTTTCCACACATAATTTGACATTATTTTTTTCCTGATTTCAAGTTATTTTGGAGCCAAAATTGGCTGTNTAAAATTATAACATTATTAGGGAAGTCATAATTATGGAAACATATACTGAAGAAATGCATATAAGGAACAGAATTAAATGAGTGTTAGGGTATGAGTATGTCTACGTGCATGTTTCAGGATAAGATATGCATAAGAAAGGTGATTTGTCTGTTGATGATTAGAAGTTACATTATTAATTTCCCTGTGGCTTTTGGTTTTGGTTTTGGGTTTGGGGGGTTTTGGGTTTTTAATGC
>WAAD01012325.1:41898-71365 GCA_013389945.1 Fregata magnificens | reverse complement strand
TGGGACTGTCAGTGGGGTCCGTTGGGTGCCCACCACCCTGGGGCTGCGGCCGGGGGGTCTTGACCCCCCGCCCCCCAAGGGCACGGGGAGCCCGTGGGCCCCACGTTGGCCCCCGCCGCGGTGCCCACCCTGCTCCCCAAGCCCCCTGCTCTGCCCCTGCTCCGGGGCTGCTTGCCCCGTGCCCCCCCTCCGTGGGGCCGTGTCCCGTCTCGGGGTCTCCTCCCACCCCGCGCTGCCCACGGACACGTTTCTGTGTCCCCGGCACGTCTCTCAAGGCATCCCCAAATCCTGGGCTTTTCCCTCCCGGCTCTTTTCCAGGCTGGATCGTCTGGTCTTTGGGCAGCAGCACCGTGGGGCGTGGGGGCTGTGGTGAGGGTCTGCAGCCCCCCATGGCCGCTGGAGAGGCTCCCTGCCCTTTCAGTTCTGCTTTTTGTGATCTTATTTTCCTACAAGGCTGACGCCGTTGATGCTTTTTCCATGAATTTCCCTGCGCTCGGCAGGCCGGGCTGCTGACGGGGCTGTTTTGGGCACCTGCCTCCTGCTGCCAGATTCCTCGGGTGCCCGGCGGTGTTACCAGCCCGTGTTTGGGCTCCCATGGCCTCCCGGGGGACGGCGGGGCTGGGTGAGCCTCAGGGAGAAGGTTTGAGCCTCAGCTTCCATCTTTGGGGTGTCGGATCCCGAACCCCCAGGCGGGAGGTGGGGGCCGTGAGCCCCGTCAACCCCAGCCCGGCTCCGGTGGTTCCCCCTGCCTTGGTGCAGGTGCAGTGCCCACCCTGGGGCCAGGGGTGCTGGTGGGGGCCCCCCCGTTATCCTGTGGGCTGCCAGGGGAGCACAGCGCTGGGGAGGCAGCCTCAGCTGGGCTGGAGAGAGCAGCTCTTCCCGTAGGAGCCTGGGGAAGGGGGCTTAGGGGGGTCGGGGTTTCGGGTCCACGCCATTGCTGACAGCCTGTAAGGCTTCCCCAGCTCCGGGCTCGGTGTGGCGGCTTCCAGAGCCTTTGTAGGGGGGGAAATGGGGAAACTGAGGCACGGGGCACTCTCTGCTTGGCGCTGAGGGCTGGGAGACGCGATGGTCGTGTCCTGGCCGCTGTGCCGGGGTGTGAATCCTCCCTTTCCCAGGCAGGGGCTGGCTGCGTCCCCGAGTGCCGGCAGAGCAGGAGCCGGGGCTGGCCGGGTCACGCCGTGGGTTTGTGGTGGAGAGGGCAGAGAGGCTGCCCGTCCTGCCGCTGTTCCTGCCCTGCCTGTGCCCATCACACGTCGGGGTAGGGCTGGGCACGGGCCCTGGCGTGCTGCCCGCCACTGCCCAAAGCCGGGCTGCCTGAGGCCCCTGAGCTGCAGGCAGGCTCCTCCCCGGCAGGTCTGTGCCGGAGCAGTGCCGGAGTCGCAGTCGTGTGGTGCCGTCGCGTCCGCGGTGCTCAGCTCGCTCCGGGACCCGGCCAGAGACAGCGGCCGCCCTCCCTGGCTCTGCCTGCCCCTGCCTAACCCTGCCCATTCCCTCCCCAGCTCCGGCGCTCGGGAGTGGCGGTGGGCCCGGAGGATGGCCTCCTGCCCGTGCCTTTGAAGTTTCGCGCAAGGACGACCGCTGCGGGGACACATGGCTACGGCTAGCAAGGGTGAGTCCCCAGCGTCCCCCTCCTGCCTGCCTGCCTGCACCTCACCCCGCTCCCGGGCTGCTTGCCCTGACCCGGCGCCAGTCCCCAGGTTTGACGCTCCTTCCCAGCGAAGCCCCTCTGCCTGCGGCCCTGCCGGGGGGGTCCCTCTGCCCGCAGCCCTACCAGGGGGTCCCTCTGCCTGCAGCCAGGGATGCAAGGGCTGCCTGGAGCTGCCCGCTCCGTGCCCGGGGAGCAGCCGAGCAGGTCAGAGGCTACAGGGGACCGGGGGGATGTTGCTGCTGTTTTTCCGCTGCAAGTTGCAAGCGAGCACCTGCTGAAGGGGCTTGTGGTGGGGTGAGGGCTCCGGTGGGGTGTTGCCGGCACCGCTCAGCCGCAGTTCCCCCTCCGGCGATCGGCACAACCCCCGGCACCCCCTGCCCCAGGCAAGGCTGCTGTGGGAGGCGATGGGTGCTGGGCGCCCCTGGGGCACTCCCAGCCTCTCCTGGACACCAGCTGCCTCCCCGAAAGGCTCTGGCAGTGCCGGGCTTGGGGAGCTGGGTGCTTTGTCAGTGCCGGGGGGACCCCGAAAGGCCGCTGGCATGAGGTGCCCTGTGGTGGCGGCGCCTGGCTCTCCGCCGTGCCGAGACAAAGACCGAAGAGGCTCTTTGTGCTGCTGCTGGGCGTGATTTCATCTCCCTTTGTGCGCCTGGTCACGGCTCCGGCCTCCGCAGCTCCTTCCCCGCTGCCGGCGAGTGGGGCCATGGGACGGCTCCATCCCAGGGGCTCCTCTGGCTTCCTGGCGGGACGAGGGCAGGCGAGTGGTCCCTCGGTGGCGATGCCAAAGGACAGGCAGGTTGCCTGCTCTGGGCTGCCTTGTTCCTGGCAGTGTGGGGGAGAGGGGCTGGGGGTCCCTGGGGGGAGCAGCATGCTGGGGGAACCCTGAGCCCCCCGTGCTTCCCACTCCACCCCTGCCTCCCCGAGGATGCTGGGGCCTGGACCCTCTCATTTCGGGAGGGACGTGGTGACTCTGAAGGTGGCATCCGCTCCCAGGGCTTGCAATCGCTGCTGACACGTGCAAGGCTGGCATCCCCCACCGTGCCCCCCTCCCTGCCCCGTGGCAGACGCAGGTCGGACCCCCAAACCCACCCCCCGGGTGCCTGGGGAGCGCAGCACCAGTCGGGCTGCCGGTGTGCCGACCGCGTGGGGTCCGGCAGGTCCTGGTGACCCTCCTGCCATGGCTGTGGTGGGACCTGGGGACTCGGGATAAAACAGACCAGCTCTGGGTGATTTTCTGCCCAGCCCCTGCCTGATGGAACCTCTGCCTGTACCTCTGCCTGTGCCTCCCCTCGCTGCTGGGTGTGTGCAGGACGCACAATTGCATTTCACCCCTAATGACGTTTCCCTGCTGGCTGACTCACGGCAAGTCCTGCGTGGGTGGGTGCCCCTGCTCCTTCCACCCTGCCCCACGTGCCCAGGGCTGCGGAGGTGCCACCGTCACCACCCGGGCTCTGCCTGGGGCCCTCGGGGCTGTCCCCTCCTGCCAGGGCGAGGACCGTCCCTGTCAGCCCCTCCTGAGCCAGCACAGGGGCACGGCGCAGTGCCGCTTCTCAAGGTCACCGGGGTGTGTGCCGGCGGGTGACCTGGCTCCCAGGACAGCCGGTTCCCGGGACAGCTGCCCGCAGTGCCCAGTATCCACCCCCGGCTGCTGCCTTCACCTTCCTCCGACCTCCCTCTCTCCAGAGGGTCTTCAGACACACCGTGCCGGGGGGCTAGCCGAGTGCCGCGGCTGCCCGGGCTGACGGCAGCTCGGTGCCCTCCGGAGACGCTCGTCCCTGGGGGCCGCCTGGCTCCCTGGGCTCCATGCCGGGCGTCGGCTGCGCTGCCTCCAAGCGCTGCGTGAAGACGACGCATATTTGGGATTTTCCCTGCCGGTCTCCTGGCAGGTGTCGGGGCTCAGCTCCTCCGAGCCGGCGCTGGCATCGGGATGTTCGGTGGCAACTGCGGGCTGGGACCTTTCCCATGACCACAGCTTCTGCCCGGCGTACGGGTTCCACACGGGTCCCTGGGCTTGTCCTGCGCTGTGGCACCCGTAAGGGCTCTGTGGGGCAGAGGGTGACCGTGCCCCGTCACGGGGGGCTGCGGGCTGCCTGCGTTTCAGTGGGGAGGGTCCCACCTGCATCCCCTTCCCCACCGCAGCCACGTGCAGCTTGCTCTGCAAGCGGCCGAGTCTCTTGTTTTCCCCTGCGTGCAGGGAAGGGATTTCTGCCGAGCTGTTCCGGCTGAACAATGTCGAGTTATTAAATCTCCGGCGTTTCCAGCCTGCTGAGGCACAAAGAGCCTTTTCTTTAAGGAGGCGGCAATCTGCTCCTGGCCGCTGCCAGATGGATGCGATCGGCGGCTGGACCGGGGGGTTTCTTGGGGTGTAGCGGGGAGGAAGAGGAGAGGCTGATTTTTCTTGGAAGCTTGCAGAGAATGTATTGCAAAGGTGCAAGCAAAAGGGCACATAGTGTTTGTGGAGCCCTGTGGGGGCTCCTGCAGGCCGTGGGGACCTTGGTGTCCTCAGGCGGGTGCCTGTCCTTGCAGGGCTATTGCATTTTTGGGTTTCCCTGGGGTGCTGTGGGGTTTGCTCCCCAACATGCTGGCCAGCTTTGCAGCCCTGGAGAGCCCTGCCCAGCACCCTGGGATGTGTGGGAGCCCTTCCCTGGGGAAGCTGTCCTTCCCCCCTGCCCTTGTCCCACCTGTGTCCCCTTCCCAGCACAGCCCGTGTCTCCGCTCATCCCGTTCCTCTGCCCCGAGAAAATCACAGGAGCGAGCAAATGCTGCCGAGCCCAGGGGACGGACGGGACCCTCGCAGCCTCTGGGCATCGGCTGGTGGCAGGTCTGTGCGCTCCCCCCTGCTTGGAGGGTGAGCTCTCTTGTGAGGGTGAGGCCACTTGTTGCCGGTGTCCATGTGCCCCGCCACCAGCCCGTGGCATGGGGCGTTTCTGAAATGAGAGGGGGGAAAGCGGGGAAGCCCCTCCGTGTCGGGTGATGCTCCGGCCTCGGTCTGTCCCTGGGGGCTGCACGGGGACACGGAGCTGGGGACACGGAGCTGGGCACGGAGGGGGTGCGTCCCAGGCGGGCAGGGAGTGACGCCCGGGCTCTGTCCTCTCCTCCCCACGCAGGCAGCAAGGCAAAGGGGGGGGGCGTGCGCTTCGCCCCCAGCCAGCCCGCCGAGGGGGCCCACGGCCACGTGCACTTCGACGAGAAGCTCCACGACTCAGCGGTGATGGTGACGCAGGAGAAAGATGGCAGCTTCCTCGTCAAGGTGGGAGCGGGGACCTGGGGGACGAGGGGGGTTACCGGTGCCACCCTGGCCTGTCCCCGCACCTGGCAGCGGGGCTGGGTCCGTCCTGGGGGCCCTGTGGGGTGGGTGGCCCCCCCAGTGCTGCCCGTTGTAGCTCCCGGAGCTGTGGGGCTCCTGCTGCCCATGGCTTCTGCTGCCTGCGGCTCTGCCCGCTGCGGGGAGGTTTCCATCGCTGCCCCTCTGGACGTCGCTCCGTTTCCATTCTCAGATTTGGGGGTGTTTCTGGCCCCGCTGGCTCCCTGGCATACCTGGGGGGGGCTGGGAGCACCCCGAGAACCTGGGTCCTTCCCTGCAGGAGGCTGTGATGCTCCCGAGGGCACAGGTATAAACGTGGGTGCTTTGCTCTGGGTTTACCCATTTAGCACCCGATTCCTGCAGCTGCATCCAGCCTTTGACAGCGACGGGGGCAGGTTTGGGGGTGGTGGTGGGTATTGATCACCTGGAGCCGGCTGAACCCCCCGCCACGTGCCTGTGGCTGAGGGAGGGTGTTGGCATCAGCTTTGATCTGACGGTGGCTCCCAAACCATGGCAGGGGCTGGTGGCGGCAGCAGGGAGGGTGAGCTGTCTTGAATGACGCTTTGCGTTTTGCAGCGGTTTCCCTCTTGCTCCTGCCTGCTCCCCCGCGGTGGTGTGGGATGGCAGAGCAGGGTCCTCATCCTGAGGAACAGCCTCCAGGTTTTTCCTCGCTGGTCTTGCAGCCCCGGATGCAGCGGGAGATGCTGAGCTGGCCCCTCCATCCCAGCCTCTCCTTTGGCAGCCCCTCTCTCCCAAGAAATAAATCCCTCGGAGACCTTTGGGGTTGCTCCGGCGTTGCGTGCAGCAGAACAATCTGAAACTCCCTTTCAGCTCTGAGTCAGTTATTTGTATCGGGCGGATGATGGGTTATCGCCCTAAAAACGGCAGCGAATTGCTTAGCAATTGCCGATCTGTGGGCGGTTGTTATTATTTTTCCCACCTGTGCCGTGCAGCATGCCACGGGCACCGTGGCACTGCACGTGCCTCTCCGGGGAAGGGGGGCCGCTGCCTGCTGCCCTCGGCGCTGCCAGCCCTGACAGCGGAGCGGGACCGGCCCGGTGCTGGCAGCCACCCGTGCCCAGCTCAGCGTGCCGGCGCTGTGTGGGTCTGTGCCGCGTTTAACCACACAGCTCTTCCTTCTGGACAGGTTTGGGGTGCACGCTGTGCCCCCCCATGCTTATCAGAGGCAGGAGGAGACCCTCATCCTCTCCCCTACGGAGAAAAGGCTCTTTAGGGCCGATCACCAAATGTCTTTCCATGGCCTTAAAATCCCCAGAGCTGCACGTCGTTGTTTCTGTGGGTTTCTGTGTTGCAGTGATGCCTCGGAGCCGCTCGTGGACAGGAACGTGCAAGCACACGGCACGCGTTTTATATCTGTGTGTGTATAGATAGATATGTATGTGTCTGTGTATTATATACGTGTATATATATGTATTTATGTGGCAGTTGAGATACAGCTTGGGGGAGGCTGCACATGCGTGCATGAAAGGCTGAGGGTGCCTGGCTGAGTCGTGCCTGCGGCAGGGCTTGCCCGCTGCTGCTGGTGGGGTCTGCGGCAGTCGGTGAGCGGTGGTGCCCTGCGTCCCCGGGAGGGGATCGCCCTCTCGGCTGGGCCAGATCCTGGCTGTGCTCTGGGCTCTGCCGCAGGGAGGGTTTGCAGGCGCGTCCGGAGCTTTGCAGCAGGCGGGGAGCCCGGCGCTCCCTTCCCAAAATGGCTTTTTCAGAGCGTGATGGAGACAGATCCCGCTCCAGAGGCGTCCGGCTCCGAAAGGGCTCTGGTTTTCATCATGGCAGTGTATGAATGACGTTTGAAGGTGCGCTCTTGGGAACATCTTGGCTTTTAGAGACCAGAAGCGGCAGCCGAACGCGTTTGGCTTGCACGGGGAAAATTGGTCTCTGCTCCCACAACACCGAAGGGTGGTTGTTCCCAGGGCTTTGCCCAGAACTGGTTATTTTTGCTGCTTGCTTTGTGCAGCCAAAATAGACATGTTTGTTACGTTTTCCCAATTATTTAGGAAACAGTCCCCCACAGCTGCTGCCTCGCACCTTCCCGTGGGCTCTCAGGTGCCTGATGCCTGGTGGGTCCCTGTCCCCACGGTGGGACATGGAGGGGGAGGGGATGGGACGATGGCAGCGTGGGACCACCTCCCGCCATGGCTCGGCGCCCGCCCACAGCATGATGTGACCCCTGCCGTGTCCCCCCCTTGCAGGTGGGATTCCTGAAGATCCTCCACAAGTACGAGATCACATTCCTCCTGCCCCTGGTGCAGAGGCTGGGGAAGGATGTCTGTGCCGTTCCCCTCCCCAACCTCAACCTCCGAGTCATCAGCATCACCTCCCTGCCGGAAGGTAAGGTCCCCCCCTTTGTCCTCCCCTTTGTCCCCCCCTTTGTCCCCATGGCGGCTGCTGTGCCGGGTCCTGGATCCTGCCCTTGCTTTGACACAGCCGGCGAGGGGTGAGCAGCGAGGGGGGCACTGCCCGGGCCAGGGGGGCTGCCGGACCCAGACATACCCCTAAGCGCCTGTGGGGGTGGCAGGGGTGTCTGGCTCACGCTGGAGCCCCGTGGGGAGCACGAACCAAGGGCTCCCGTGGGGCGGGAGGCAGCTGGCAGCCCCCTGGTTCCGTGTGCACCCGTGGCCGTCCGGGTTGAGCCCTTGCCAGGCGTTGGGGTGATTCCTCTCGCCTGGGGAGCCCGAAGCCCCCCGGGAGCTCCCGGGATGACTTTTATTGCCGGGGTGTTTCCTGCCTCGTGGGAACTCAGTGGGTGAGCATCCTCCAAAGCGCTTTCCAAACCCCAAGCCTCGTCCTTCCCCTGAGCACGGCGGGGGTGGCAGGCTGATCGGGCTGTCCCCGACCTGCGGGGCTCTGGGGACAAGTCCCACTGCAGCCGCTAGCAATGAGCGTGGCATTTGGTCCTGGCATTGCCCAGGGTGGCCGGGTCGGGCCGCGTCCCAGCGCCCATCCCTGCAGCGCTGCATTGGAGAGCTTTACCCCACAGAGAAGGAATCTGTGTTTCCACTGCACCTGCTGGGAGACGCCTGACCCCGACCCGCGTGCTTGGAGAGCAGCGTTTGTGGCATTTTAATCCAGGAACCTGCTGAACAGAGTCCAGACGTGCTGGTATTTTTAGCACTTGCTCTGTCTGCTCTTTGCCTGCACCGAGGGTCTGCCTAAAGAAGAGGCTGGAGCCGACGGGGGGTCACCTCTCCGTCTGTCTCCAGGCTTCTTGCTAATTCTCTTATCATAGAGGAAAGGAGAATAATGTCCTGCAATGTAAGCACTCGACATGGGCCTGTGCAGAGGCACTGTCTGGGCTTTGCTTTGTGCCGTGTCTGCGGTGGCTCAGCCCCGTCCGAGCCCGTGCTGGGGGCTGGGCACGTGGCAGCCCCCCGGGATCGTGGCTGCAGGGCTGGGTGTCCCGCTGGCTGCTCTGCCCCCTCCTTCCTCCCCGTCCTTCCCCGTCCCCTTCCTGGCTCCACTAGCCCTCAGTCCTGCTCGGTCCGTCCCATCCCCATTGGCAGCGTGGGTTCGGTCGCAGCCCACACTCGGCCCCATGGCTGTTGCTCCGTCCCCTGCAGACCCCGTCTCTCCATAACTTGTCGTCTGCAATTGGGAGGTTAAACGCTCTTTTATCCTAAATGCGCATCAATCGGCTGCTGTTTCTTGTGGGTTCAGATCAGTCTGGGAGGCGGGAGGTGAAGAGTGGCCATGGGTTTGTGGAGCAGAGCCCACAGGCCGGTGGGGACAGGGACAAGGACAGGGACAGGGTTTGCTCCAAGAGGCACCAGGCTCATGCACCAGCCCAGCTCTGGTCTGGGGTCCCTTTGCTGCCGGCACGTCTGTGGGAGAAGGGAGCCGGGCTGTGCATGGTGGCCCTGCCGCGGCAGCTGAGACAGCCGAGCATCACCCTGGGCTTGGTGGCAGCCGTCCTGGGGACATGGGATCCACTCCGAGGACACAGCGGGCTGCAAAGCGCCTTGGGGCACCTTGGCTGGTCCTGTGCCAGCAGCTCTGGTTGACAAGCAGCTGGTGGATGCTCTCCCGCATCCCCATCCCCTCTGGCTCCCTGGGGCTGCAGCTCGCCGCCTCTCCCCGTGCCACCTCCCGGCAGCCGAGGGTCCGGGAGCGGGGCTGTGGCTGGCAGGGACAGGCTGCCGCTCTTCCCACGCTGCGGCTGGCCCCGGCCCAGCAAAGCACTTAAGCTTTGTTTGCTTGAAGCTTCCCACCTCGGGCTGGCATGCTTGGCCCGGGCTCGGGGCCAGGGCTCCTAAGGCTTTGGGGAAAGGAGCCCTTTGGGGATCCCGAGCAGCTCCGGTGGGACCCGGAGGAGTCCATCGTCTCGCAGCGGTTCAGCAGCATCTGTCCCCGGGGTCCTGGTGACAGCCGCGGCTCCCCTCGAGGCTCTGCTTCCCACGTCCTCGGCTGCAGGCAGGGATGGGGCTTGCCAGGTTTGTCCAGCCATGGGCCAAATCCAGTCCCTGTGCTGCCGGCAGTCCTGGGGCCACCCAGCCCGGGCAGAGCGTGGTGCCTGGCTCCCGGCTGCGGTGACAGCAGCGGCGGGGCAGGCGAGCGGGGCTGAGGTCTGAGGGTGCCCTGGCACAGACGCAGAGACAAAGCGGCCCCAGGTGAGCGTGGGCTGGAGATAAGGGGGCTCCCGGCCCCTTGGAAGGAGGAGGTTTTGCCACCGCTTCTCCCTCCTGCCTCCAGGTACAACCTGGCACGGGGAGATTCATCGTGCCCGCTGGTGGTTTGCTCTCCTCCATCTGCCTGTGCTCCCTGTGTGCCGGTGTTTCCGAGCCCTGGGGCTGAGCCTCACGGAGCCGACAGCCGTGTGTGCTCTGGAGACTGGATGATGCTCAACGCATTTTTATTTCTTTTCTCATGCCGTTGCAGCATCCCCCTGTGCCAGCCATGTCGGGGTGCCTCCCTGGGAGCTCTGCGGGGGCTGCCCGGCTGTGTGCTCACAGCAAGCTCATGCCCCCCGCACCGGGGTTTGACTAATGCCTTTCTGCAGCTGGTTTGATTTTCTGCCTCTCCTTTATTTTTACACTGTGCTTTTTTACCTCCGGATCAAAAGCAACTGCCTCCTTCGGCCTTGCCAGCTCTGCCCCTGCGCCGGGGGGGCCATGGGGCTGGGGCCAGCCTTCGCCCACCCCGAGCTGGGGGCTCCAAGGGGTGTTTCTGTGTTCCCTCTGCTCTGCAAGGAGGAAGATGTGGCAATTTTGGCACGGGTGTTCCCAGCTGGTGGGAGATCACGGTGTTTGCCTGGCTGGGGCGCTGCCGGCAGGGCAGGGTGCAGGCGTTTTGCTGGTGTCCTGTGTGCTGGGGCCGTGCGTGGGGCTGGAACGTCGGGGTTTGGGCTGGATGGGTGGGAGGTGGGACCCCCCGGGCTGTGACCAGGGGTGCAGGGGAGTGGTGTGCTGGTGTCCTGCTCTGCTGCTCCCTCCCTGTGGGGCTGTGCAAAGCCCCCACGGCCTGGGGCAGGGTGACGGGGACAAGCGGGTCTCAGAGGTGCCATCGGCTCAGGGCGTTGGGGATGCTCAGCACCGCCACAGCAGTGCCCTCAGCCCGGCGCTGGGAAGAGCAGCATCCTGCATCCCCCGACACCTCTCCTGCATCTCTGCGGAGCTTTTCCCGCTTCACTGCGGCTCAGCATCCTTGTCTCTGCCTCACGGGTGGGGAAACTGAGGCACGGGGTGGGGAGGGAGCCCAGGAAGACTTATGCTGTGTTGCTCAGCACCTCGGTGGTGGGGACGGGACTAAATCAGCCGTGCCCCAGGCTCTGCTGTCTCTGGGTGCCTACGGTGAGGAGGGGCTCCCGGGGTGGGGTAGGAAAGGTGCAGGCAGGGTAGGAAGGGTGCAGGCAGCTGTCCCAGCCGGAGCCCAGCTCCCAGGGTGTCTCTGTCCCCAGGCTACAGCGTGAAGTGCGAGTACACGGCGCACAAGGAGGGGGTCCTGAAGGAGGAGATGGTCCTGGCCAGCGAGGCCGGAGAAGGCGCCTGTGTCAAGGTCGTGGTCCAAGCCCGTGTCATGGGTAAGGGTCTGCCAGCTCCGGCGGGCGGTGGTGTGGGGTTCCTTGGGTTTCGGAGCAGCGATTCCTCCCCGGCACAGCCGGTAACAGGGAGCGCTCGCAGGCCTGGCTGGAGACCCGCTGCTTTCTGGGGAGCCGGGGCTGCCGGGCGCATGGTTGAGCCCCATGCGGACCCTGCTCCATCCTCCCTCCTCCCTGCATCCCCTGCACCCTGCTCCATCCTCCCCAACACATCTCCCTCCTCCAGCTCTCCCAGTTCAGCCGCTGCAGACGTTCCCCACCTGGTGGACATTTCTGTGAAATTGTCTAAACTGGATGACTTTCACCCCGAAAATCCCCAGCCCAGGGGACGAGGCCGCGGGGCCTCCCCGGTGAAGGGGTGCTGGGAGCGGGGCTGCAGCGGGTGGGTCGGGGGCACCCCCTGCGCCCTCCTCACCCCGAGCCCAGCCCCGGGGGCCTGGCCAAGCCTGCTGGGGTCCCACTCTCCTCCAGCCACAGCCGCTTGTTCGGCAGCACAGCAGTCTTTAATTTTAATTTTTTTCCTCCCCCACCTTGCTGTCTCATTTGGGTTTGTTAATTAGAGCAGCGTTTCGTAGCTCGGCTTCCTCTGCTTCGCGTGACGCGGTGCCTGCTTTCACCGGCATCTTCCATGCAGCCGGTCCCAGGGTCCCTGTGCCTGCTGCGGCTGGCGGTTCGCTCCCCGGCATCCCCCCGCTATCTCATTGTGTCCCCCCCGCCGTGTCCCAGCCTGGCCCCCAGCGCCCCATGCACCGCAGCACCCGAGCCTTGGCATGCCGGGGGCTGAGCACCGTCCCCGTGCAGCACCCTGAGGGCAGTGACCACAGCAGTGACCTGGGGACAGGGTGCAGCGTCCCTGCATCTCCCAGCCCCCTGAGTGCTGGCATCCCTTGCGTGGGGACCACGGGAGGGAGGACAAGCACCTGTGAGCCTGGAAACTCCCTGAAAGGGCTCTCAAAAAAGCAAAGCAAGCCCCCCTGGGCCAGTCTGAGGCCATATGTGGCTGCACCCCGGCTCTGTCCCCGTCCCCACTGTCCCCTCCTGTCCTGCAGACCGGCACCACGGCACACCGATGCTCCTGGACGGGGTGCGCTGCATCGGCGCAGAGCTGGAGTACGACTCGGAGCAGAGCGACTGGCACGGCTTCGACTAGCCCCCCTGCCCCCCCGCTGCCTGTGTGGCTCCCAAGGACGAAACTCAAATTTAAAAAAGAAGAAACCAACCCAAACCCCCCCGGGGGCTGTGGCTCTGCGGCCGCCACGGAGCTGGGGGTGAGCTGCTGCCTCCGCGTCCCCAGCCACTATCGCCACCGCTGCCATGTACGGAGCGCACCCACCCTCCCCGCTGTGGGATTGGGGGGTCTCCAAAGCGCAGGAGGAGTTTCCCACGTGCCGGAACATCTCTGCCTGGAGCCTTGGGCAGGGATCCCACTTGCTGCCTCCAGCTGCTGCTGCTTTCCCCTCGCTTTTCTCCCCCATCCTCCCCGGGAGAGGTGGCGTTTGGGGATGGCGGAGCCCCCAGCTGAGCCCCCTGGGGTGAAATTTTGCCTCTTGGGATTTGGAGCTGAGCTGGGCCGTGGGCCAGGGCAGGATCCGGCAGCGGGAGGGAGGCTGGGAAGCTGGGTCCCCGGTGGCTCCGGGGCTGGTGCCAGTGCCCGTGTCCCTGTCCCTGTGGCAGTACCCATCCCCATGGCCATGCCCATCCACCTCCTCGTGTCGCAGCCGTCGCCTTAGTCTCCTTCTCTTTTTCCTTCCTTCCTTCTTTTTTTCCCCGTAAGACCCATGGTACAAGGACCAGGAGAAGTGGCTCAGTTTTGAAAGCAACAGGAGGCTTTATGTGCCTATATATATATATATATAAATATATAGATATATATACACACGTCTGTGTGTATGTGTGGGGTTTTTTAAGTACAAAAATCTATAGAGGTAAATAATAAACTTCAGCTGAGAAGGGGCTGGAGCTCAGTTTGCCCCCGTTAAACCCCCCGGGAGCATTGTAGCTGGTGGCTGCAACCTGATTAAAACCCACGGAGGAGAGTGGGGGGTGACAGACACCCCCAGGGGGGACAGGGGACACCCCGGGGGGACAGGGGACACCGGGGCGGGTACAAGACCAGCCCTTCCCTGCAGCGCTGTGCTGTTCCAGAGGCTCCCAGGGCCGGCACGGGGCAGGGGGGTCACGTCCATTTATTTGTGCGCCCTGGGGTGCTGCGTGAGCCCATGAACCCGGCTGGGCCCTTCGGGGTGAGGGGCCCTGAATGGGGTGAGGGGCTTTGTGCTGCAAACTGCCCCCAACCTCCAGTTAAAAGGGGTCCAGGAGAGGGCAAGGGTGGGCTGCTGTCCCCCTCCTCCTGTGCCGCTGTCCCCGTCCTCGCCGGGCTGTGCTGGTCACGTCAAGCTCTGCCGCTTGGGGGACGCCAGCTGCGAGGGCGACGTGCAATATATATAAAAAATAGAAATGTGGGTTTACAGACAGCATGTGCATTGGTATTCTCAGGAGCTGGGGGTGCTGCGGACTCCCACGGTGGCCTTGCCCATACTTGGGGGTCAGCCTGAGCCCCCCGGCTCCCGCTTGGCCGGGCAGCGCTGCCTCTGTCCCGCTCAGCACTGCCGGGGGCACATCGGACCCTGACCCATTTCTGTGGGAGATGCGGGCCCCGTGCAGCGCTGCCTGGCAGGGTGTGGGGAACATCTTTGGGGTGTCCCATGAGAAGGGGGGGCCACCAGCATGGTTGCAGTGGGGTCCGGTGGCAGCCTCGCAGCTCGGCTGGGATGTTGAGCCGTTTGTTCCCTCTGCCCGGCTCCTCGCGCTCGTGGGGGTGCCGTGGGGCCGGAGCCCAAAGTGGGTGCTGATGGGGCTCCGGAGTGGGCGGCAGGTTCCCGGGGTCCCCATCTCTCCCCGCACTGTCTCGTGGAGCGGGGGGGCTCAGTTGGAGAGGAAATCAATGGTGGCTCGGACCGTCTTGGAGGTGCGGATGTCCATGGCTGTGACCTTAATCTCCGTGTCCCCGAACTGCATGCTGGCGCGGATCTCGCGGCGGCCGCGGGCCGGGCTGCCGGCGTCACCCAGCGCCTCCAGCTCCAGGCTGATGGTGCCGCACTTGCGCACGCCGGGGTCGGTGATGTAGACCACGTCGTCGGTGGCGCAGCAGTAGATGTTGATGATGGTCTTGCGTTGGCCCGGCCGGGCCGGGCAGTAGCTGCGTTGGACCACCTCCCCCAGCGCCACAGACTGGTCGACGGAGACAAACTTCTCAAAGATGTCGGTGCACCAGTTCTTGCCCTCCTTCACCAACAGCTTCTCCCGTGGGTGCTTCCCCTCCACGAACTTGTTGAGCACCCCCACGCCATAGGTCAGGGGGGAGCGGCGGACGCGGACGATGGTGGGGTCGAGGCCGAAGAGCACGGCCCCTTTGAGGATGGTCAGCCCCACGTCTTGGGGGATGATGACGCGGCAGGTGGGGCCGAAGGCCACCTGGACGGCGTGCTGCAGCATGGCCGATTCCGCGAAGCCCCCCACCAGGAAGAGGAACTTGATGCCTTGGACCTCCGGCTTCTTCAGGAGATCGTCTGGGGAGGGAGGGGGGGGCATTGGGCAGGGCTGGGGGCTGCCTGTGGTCCTCTACCTCTGCCCCGGTGAGGGCGGGCACCGGGCACGGCTCGGGGTGCCACTGCAGGGTGCCAGGGCCCTGGGGAAAGGGGACCCCCCCTTCTCAGGGCGGGGGGCAGGGGCTCTGCCAGCCGGGCTGCTCCCACCCCCAGGACCTACCGATGTGTTTGATGATCTGGCTGATGGTGGGCTGGAAGAGCTCGCTCATGGCCTCCGAGGACATCCGGAGCATCCCTTGGGACGACCACTTCACAAAGTTGACGCTGGGGAGAGAGAGGGGGTCCGGGGCTGCCCCTCACGAAAGGCTCCCCCCCCGACTGGTCCTCCCCTGGGGACCCCCGCAGCCCAGCAGACCCAGGAGCAGAGCACCCCACCTGCCTGTGCCCTCTCCCTCCCCCCAGTTTAAATCCCTCCAGGGCCACGTGCTCCCCAGGGGTCCCCAAGCCCTGTTATCCCCCCCAGCCAGGGTCTCACTTGCTCTTCTTGAGAGCCGTCTCCACGTTCTGGCCCCGGTGCTTGCGGTAGAAGTCGATGAAGGAGAAAGGCAGGGAGATGTTGAGGGGGCTGGCGCGGGAGGGGGCTGCCGCCCGCTTGCGGGCCTCGAAGGCGATGGTCAGGTCCACCCAGGCGGCGGGGCGCTTGGCCTTGAAGGTGGCAATGAAATCCTCCCCAAAAATGTGGCACAGCAGCTTCTCGAAGGCCAGGTCTACCCCCACGGCCCCGTAGGGACCCCCTGAGGAGTGGGGGGGGGCTGGGTCAGGCAGCGTCCCCATGGCACGCACATCCCCATGTTCCCCATCACCATGTCCCCAGATGCCCCCAGCGTCGCCTAGCAAAGGCTGGGGCACTTTCTGTGCAAGACCACGGCCCCCAGCCCCACTGCGGCCCTTCTGCAGGGGGATCAGGGTGGGGGGACATGGAGGGGAGCCCCCCACCCAGGGCTGGACCAGGGGACAGGGATGGGTCCTGCCCTGGCAGGGGGGCATGGAAACGTCCCCCAGGAGCAGAGAGAAGGCAGGCAGCGTGGCTGCAGGGACAGCGGTCCTCTGGACCAAAGGGAACCCTGTCGGGGGTCCCTGGGTGATGCTTGGAGGGCTCGGTGCCTCCCTCCGTGGCATGGCTCTGCCAGGCAGTGCCAGGGCTTTCCAGCCCCGTGCCCAGCTCTGCAGGGAAGCCCGGGCTGGTGGCCGTCACCCACAAGCCACTATTTGTCTGGGGGTGCACGACCATCACGTGCCAAAATCTCACCCCTGGGATGGGCTGAGGACGGGGGCTTCGCGTGCCCCCTGGGAGCAGGGTGGGAAGCCTGTGGGCATGGCCCAGGACACGTCCCACAGCCCAGGACGCGTCACAGCCCTATGTCACCCTGCGCCTTCCCTGCATGCCTGGATGGCACCGGGGACTGCGATCCACAGCACGCGGGGACACCGGTGGGGTTTCATGTCCCCAAACCAGGGTCCCCTGGGCCTCAGCCTCGGCTTCTGCCCCTGTCCCACCTGCAGCCACCCCGGTACCCCTGTCCCACCCTGCACCCCCACCCTCTCCCACCCGCATCCCTGTCCAACCGACCNCCACTGACACCCCCAGCCCATCACCCCCACCCCCGTGCCCCCCCAGCCCCTCTCCTGCTCCCTGCTGACACCAGCTGGTGCCCCAGGCCCAGCCACGACAATGCAGGGGACAGGGAGGGGACCCCGGCCCGGGTGAGGGTGGCTGCGGGGGGGCAGGATGGGTCTGGGGGCCTCAGCCCACCTGAGGCTTTGTACAGCTCCTTCAGTGTCCCCTGCGGCTTCTCGATCTGGTGCACGGTGAGGTCCACCGTGCCGCCGCCGCAGTCCGCCACGATGTAGCGGTCACCTGCGGGCAAGGACAGCGGCCAAGTTGGGGTCCCGGGTCCCCCCCAACCGCTGCGGGGTGTCCCCCAGCCCCTGGCACTGCGCCGGTGCTGACCCCCTGGGACGCCCATCCCGTGGGCTGGGAGCAGCCGCCGGGACACGGCCCCTGGGCCACGGGGCTGCGCTTTCCCCACGGAAAAAATGCAGCTTTAACCAAAATATGGGGGTTTGGGGGTTTTTTCCCCACCCAAAAAACAGCTGAAGAAGTTTTGGAGGGCAGGAGGGGGGTGTTGCGGTGTTTGCTTGGAAGGAACCGGTGACGGGATGGGAAGGTGGCAGACAGACCCTGCTCTCACCGGCATCATCTGGGGGGTGAAGGCGAAGTGACAGACCAGAGCCGTGTCACCCCCACGGCGGGACCCTTCCCTAGCGCTGGCAGGGCCACGCTTGGGCTCCTGGGGGGCTCTGCCACGGAGGGGACATCCAGCCCCTGATCCCCTCGCCCAGGGTGACCCCAGGGGCCAGGCAGCATCCATGGGGACTCCTGCTTGTCCCCCACCCACCCAGTGAATCCTCCCCGGGGGGCTGGGGCCTGCTGGGGGGGGGACACGCTGCCCGTCACCCCTCCTACCTGCCTGCATTTCCGACCAGAGCTCCCCCACTCCCGACTCCACCAGGAAGGTGCGGCTGTGGCGGGACCGCCGGAGCTGCTCTCGAGCTGCGGGACAGAGTGGAGGGGTCGGCGTCAGGCTGGGGGGCACCGGGGCCAGGAGCATCCCTGGGATCCCCCGCAGCGGGTGGGGAACGCTGTGGGGGGCTGCTGGGGCTGCACTGGGAGCACTGGTTGCCCGCTCCCCTCCAGCCGGGAAACCCAACATGGCTGGTCCAGCCATCCCGCTGCTCTGCCCGGGATCCTGCGGGATCCCACCGGATCCTACCTCACCGCATCCAGCCCACAGTGCCCTGGGCCCAGAGGCGTCCCTGGGCGATGCCGCCTCTTCCCCTGTTCTCCCCAGCCCGGGTGGGGTTTCCTCTGCTCCCCCCGTCCCAGGGCAGGGGACATCAAAGCAGCCCGGAAGGGCAGGGAGCTGTTTGGAGAAGGTGCGGTTATCCCAGCCTATTTTCGGCACGCCAGGATGGACACGGCACACTAACTTCATTAGCTTCAGCCCCGGGATGCAGCTCAACCCCCTCCACGAATTCGGATGCGACCCAGGCCAAACGCAAGACAAGGGCTGCGGACACCGGCAGGTCCCAGCTCCGGGGATCGGTCCAGGCTGGGCAAACCAGCTCTGCTCCGGTAAAGCCACAGCTCTGTGGCCAAAGCAGAGGGGACCCCTGGGCTCCCATGTGTGGGGGGAGCATCCCTGCAGGCGGCTCAGCAGAGGGTCTCAGCTGGCCCCGGAGCAGCGTGTGGATCCTCTCCCTGTTCCCGGGGTTACGGTTACGGCATTGACCAGGGACGTGGGTGTGGGATTGGGAAGCCTGAGGGCTTGGCCCGTGTGGAGGGGCCGGCCTGGGGGAGAGGGGAGGCGAGGAGCCGGGGCGGCCGAGGCCAAGCGGAGCTGCTGGGAGGAATCCAGTGCGGCTCCGGCTGAGCCAGCAGAAATGGCTCCGGCTGGAAATGCAGGGAGAGGGAAGGGGAGAGGCGGCCCCGGGACCTGGGGTAGCGCAGGCAGAGGTCAAGGACGGGTTGGGCAGATGGAGGGGGCCACAACCATGGGGGACACACGGCTTGGATGCTTCCTGGGAAAGCAGCCATCGCCTGCCCCGGCCCTTGCGGGCTTGGGAAGGGGGGAATGGAGGGGGCAAGGGGGGGGGCGGGGCTCCCCGGGGCTGCCAGAGAGGGGAGCTCCCACTCACTACCTTGGCGCGGTGCCCCACTCCTCTCTGCCTCAGTTTCCCCCATCACTAGAAGACGCTGTGGGCTGGGGGTCCCTGTGGCAGCGGAACCTGCCCTCGCGCGGGGGCGCGGGATTGCTGCCCTCGCTGTACGGCTGCGGAGCACCCGCCGAGGGCTCGCCCCGGCGCACACCAGTGCCGGGCAGAAACCCGAACGGCTTTTGCCAGAATCGGTCTTGTTTGCTAAAGTACCAGAGAAGGGAAAATTATAGGGAAGGGGACGGGAAAGTGGAAAAGAGCCGGGAGCGGAGGAGGACGGGGAGGGAGTTAGCTCCCCGGCAAGTGGCCACGGCGGGAGGGGCTGAGGTGCCTGTGCTGGGCCCAGGAGGGGAGCATGGGGGGGTCTCTGGGGAGAAAGACCCCCGCTGGAGAGCCCCCCTGCTCCTGGGGGCCGGGAGGGCGGCAGGCAGAGCCAGCCCGGGAAGCAGCAGCAGCTTCCCAATAAAAGCCCCCGTGCTAATCGCTCCTTTACCAGCCGTGGGTTTGCTCCGTCCCTAAATCAAATGAGAGGCACATGCCAGGACCGTAATTCAAACCAGCTCCCTGCCAGGGCTGGTGGGGACCCACCGGGGTGCCCATCCCCGTGGGAACGGACCCCCCTGGGTGGGGGCTGCTTCCAGAGCCCCTCCGCTCCCCAGGCAGGGTCTGGACCTTGGGGTGGGGGTGTGAGAGCACCGGGATACCTGCACTCTGATGCATGCACCCCGGCCGCTCTCCAGCACCCCGCTCCAGGGTTATCTGTGGTGCTCAGCCCAGGGACCCCACTGCTGCAGCCTGGGCTGAGCTGTGCCCCACGGCTGCCCCAAACCCCTTCCCCAGCTGTGGCTGCTGACGGACCCTCAAGACCTGGCTTGCGGGGCCGGATCCCTGCCTGCTCCATCTCCTCCTATTCCAGCCCCCCACCCTGCCAGGACCCTCTGCCAGCAGCTCCCGGTCCCCTGCGGCCGCTCACCCTGCCGAAAGCTGGAGTCGATGGAGTGGTCCGGCGCCAGCCCGTTGGCCGGGGGTTTGCAGCTCAGGTCGATCAGCTGGTGGAGGCGAAGTTTCCTGCAATAAATGGAGGCAGCTTCGGGCTCCAGCGCGATCAGCAGCTGCTCCGGGTTCTCCGGGGACACCAGACCAGCCTGCGGGGAGGACGGGGCGTCAGGGCAGAGAAGGTGCCGGTGCACCAGGGCGTCCCTGCTCGCCGCGGCCTCACGGCTGTGCTCCGGCAGTGCTTTCCCATCCTTTGCCTTTGTGCATCGCTTCTGCCTGTATAGGTACTATAGGTCGCACAGCAATCCTGCGCGTTACGGCTGTGGCCCGAGCACCACCCGTGCTGTACAGGTGGGTTAGCTCCTGCCCGTCCCAGGGACCCACCAAGCACCCAAGGGGCCACCCCCCATCCCTGGGGGAGCGCACGTCCCCATCCCCAGTCCCCCCCTTGCTGCATAGCCAGCTCCGAAATCCTCTCACCTCACCAACACCAGGTTTCAAAGCCAGCCCATGCCCAACAGCAAGAGTCCAGATCTTATTCCTTGGGCTACCAGGACATGCCAGAGGCCCTTCGTTATGCGGGCAGCACCCCCAGGGAGAGGGGGAAAGGAGGTACCCCCCGGAGAGCATAGCCTCCTGCGAGGGTCACCGCGCAGAACAGCCCCCCGGGGGTCCCCTCACCTTGTAGGCAGCCTCCCGCATGAACTGCTTGGCCGGCTGCTTCCAGATGGCGGGCACAGTGATCACCCAGCGGATGGCATCTCTCTCCGGCAGGGATGGGCACTGGTCCTTCAGCTCCTGCCGGGCAAGAAGCAGCAGGTGACCCCCCGGCCAGAGCATCGGGGCTGTCGGTGAAGGGTGAGGAAGCAACACGTGGAGAGGACGGCATGCACAACTTGTACTCCGTTTGGGGAGGGAGAGGAGGGCTGTGCGGTGGTGCAGGGAGACCTGGCTCGGGTACCGGGGTGCCCTACCTGCATGGCAGCCCTACCTGCACAGCATGCTGCTTGAAGAAGCGGAGTGCGTGGGCAAACACCTCCAGCGCTTGCATTTTCTTCCCGTTGACAGCTTCTAGTTCAGTTTTCATGGTAAGGTCCTGCCAGGAAGAGCAGTAAGAGCGAACAGGTCGCGCAGGGTGCTGGGACGTGGCTGCCATCCCATCCCGGCTCTGTCGGTGAGCCTCAGGCAGGGTGCTCGTCCCCGCCGCGCCAAACAGACCGGCTGGGGCACAGGCACTCGAAGCACCGCTCTGCAGCCGCATGCGCCTGCCCTGAAGTAGCTCAGATGGGGGGGAACCAAAAATTCACCCCCCTGCAAAGGGCTAAAACATTGCTACGTGTGAAATGTGCGTAAAGCAAACAGGGAGCTGGGTGCGCTCGGTCGGGATGCTGGTGATCAGAGGTTTTGCTTGTAGCCCCTCTCCAGCCCTCCCAGATTTCTGCTCCCCGCCCGGTGAACCCCTCCCTTTGCTGTCTGCAAAGCAGGATGAATCCCTGGGTCCAGCTCAGCTCACATCCAGCCTGTCCAGGGTCCCCACGGGTCCCCTGGGGAGATCAGGACGGGAGCAGGGACTTACGCTGGTGCTGTGAATCTTCATCTTAAACTTCTCGAAGTAGAGCCAGTCGCGGGCTTCCTCGGGGTCCAGGTCATGGTAGTAGTCCCTGGCGGTGTAGCCAAAGCTGTGGAAGACGCCCTCCGGCGTCAGCAGGAGGCTGGTGGGGGTCTTCTGGTTGGCCACCCCCGGGTCCCCTCCTTCCCATTTCCTGCAAAAGGGAGCCAGCAGCAGCCGGTGAACCTCAAGGCCAGAGAACGGGTCCTGCCCCATTTCATTTATTTATATGGGCACAAGCTCAAGCACCTTAAAGAGGGACAAAGAAGGGGCCAACGTCCCTGGGAACTCCCTGTGCAACCCCTGCAGGGCTCCTCCGCACCCACGCAGGTCGTTACAAGGGTGCTAACGAGGAGGTGCTCTCACCCCATCCTCCCGCTCAGTGCGAGACCCATTTCACGGGCTCCTTCCACCCACTGCTGCCAGGCAGCATCCCTCACCCGTGATGGTGTGGATGTTCATTGCCCAGCCTGGCTCCATCCCTGCCTCCCAGCAAGCCGGCTTCCAGCCGCTTTGGGCAAAAAATCCTTTAACAGCCCTGGGAGCAGCTCTCATGCCTCTGGCTGCTCCTCACCTCATCATGTGGATGGCCTCCGGGTCGCTGGAGAAGCTGAAGGCGTAGCCGCTGGACGTGGTGCCGAAGTCGATGGCCACCACCACGGCGAAGGAGGCGGTTTGCTGAGAGCGAGCCTCGCTCCTCTGAAACGCAAGGGCAGCCGTTAGGGACGGGCTCTGTCCTGGGGGCGAGCATCGAAGCAAGGCCGGCTGCTTCGGGAAAAGGGGTAAAAAAACCCAAAACAAAACGCGAAGGGGTTAATTTTCCCTGGATCAGGCCTGCAGGCACGGCCGGGGCAGGGGACGCAGCGACGCTGCGGTTTCCTCTGCAGTGATGCTGACAACATGGGGCAATTCCTTCTCCTACACAGCTCCAAATCACCAAGAAGAGGGACCGCCCATGCCGGGCTCTGGGGGTCCCTGCGGCAGTTCCCAAAGACAGGCTCATGGGTCAAGGGGATTCGGGCAGCCCCGGAGGCGGATGGGTGCCCGAAGCCTCTACCCACAAGAGCTGCCTGGGGCGGTGGTGGGGGTCCCCATTTCTTCCTGGGCTGGGGTGGTGCTGAGCCCTCCACACTTGAACCCTAGCAAATTTTAGCTACGATTCCCCAAAATCTTCCCTGCTCCCAACCTCGGTCCAAGGGACCTCGTCCCATGTGTCCCCACGGGTGACCCAACCGAAAACCCTCCTGGCCCAGGTGCCTCGGGGGCTTCCCACTGCTGCCTCCTACCGCTGATGCTTTTCTGGTCCTGCCTTTGGGCCCCCGTCCCTCGCCTCCTGGCCGGCCCCACGACGGCAGGCAGAGGTAGCAGGGAGCGGTGGTGCCGAAGGAGCCGCGAAGACGCAGCGAGCCCCACGCCCGTGTCACCGCCCCGCGCTGCCGCCCTTGCCTGCCGCAGCCTCCCAGCACGCGGGGCAGACACGGAAAGCTAAAAGCCCTCATTAACTTTTAACGTATCCAGATTTGATAAGTGCAGACATTAGCTTGCCGTGAAAAAAGCCGGCGATTAGCATGGGTGAGGTGGTTGTCTCAGAAATGTGCACGTTCAGGGAGCTGCAAGGACAGCGAGCGCTGGGGAGGAACCGGCTCCGGCACGCTCCCCACCTGCATCCTTCCACACCGGGCAGTCCCCTGGGATGTTCAGGTAGGAGCAAGCTGAGGCCAGGAGCTTTGCCAAGAGTTAAACTTATGCTGGTGTTTCCTCCGGCTCCTCTCCTGCCTCCTGTTACCCTCCTGCGCTGGAAAAACCCTCAGTCCCACAAATCCCACAGCTAAGGGGGGATTTGGGCCCCGGCGATAGACTGACCCAGCCTTCGGCTGATACCAGGGTGTGCAGCGGGGACAGCAACCAGACCGGGAGGGGAGGCGGTGGGGGGGTGACCACCGATCAGGGGTGGATCGGAGGGGGCAACGCCGGGGAGACGGAGCCCGGCAGCCCCAGGAGACCCCACAACTGCCTTACCGGCGACTGGGAGGGCGTCAGTGGGGCGATGCTGCAGCTGTCATGGGGCGTCCCCGGGGAGCCGGGAGGGGACGGCGTGGGGCACCGCTCGCCGTTAGCACCTGGGGACACAGCAGGGTGAGGCTGGGATGGGAACAGGCCCTGGCCCCCCCTGAAGACCCTTTCCCAAGGTGAGGGCAACGCGTGACATCCCAACAAAGACGCAGCTGGTATGGATGTGGGTTTGGCAACGGAGAGGTCAGAGTCACTGCAGGGGCTGCTGCCAGGGGGCTCCACACAGGGCAATGCTGGGCTTGGGGGCCTTCCCATGCTTTTTTAAACCATGTGTAAGGAAGGATCTAATCAGCACTGATTAAATTGGCAAATGAGGAATCCCTTGGAGGTGTCATAAGGAGGTGCAGGTACCAGTTGCACCTGGTGCTAGCACCGGTGAGCTCAGAGGGATCCGTCCCCCAGGTATGGGGCTCACACAGAGAATGGGGACAGTGGTCAGAGCAGGGCTGCAGGACTGAGGGACCTTCTCCTCCGGGACGGGCGGACGTCAGCTCTTGCTCAGCAAGAAGATGGGTCAGGGTGAGTTGGTTGTGATGTTTCAGGGAGGGGTTCAGCTCGCTGGTGTGGGCAGGCTTTGGTGATGAGACAGGGGCTCAATGTCCTCTCCATCACCAAGAGGAACTGGCACACGGAGGAAGTCGTCTCATGCTGAAGCCAGTATCTAGAGTAAGTCAGGTGAACCTGCAAGCCCAGTTTCTCCCCGTTGACTCTACAGAGACCGTTGGTGGTGGGTGCAGATGGAGACACTTCCCCTGTAGATGAGCAAACTGAGGTGGGATGGGTCCTGCCTTGCACATCTGAAGGGGACCAGAGAAGTGGAAGAGCAGTGGCCTTCGACTGGCAAAGGAGCAGCCGGGTCTAATTCCTTGCAGCTGATGACAGAAGAGTCAGGACTAAAAACCCATGACGTGTGTGTAGCAGTAAGGGACGCGGTGGTTCTCCAGAGCTGCCTATTTTTAAATCAAGACAGCCATCGTCACGTAAATACACGCTAGTTCAGCTTGGCAAGGGTTGGCAGGGACGACTGCAAAGGATGCCAGAGACTGCTCTGGGCAAGCAGCTGAAACGCTTGTATCCAGCGGGAATGGGGGGAAAACTTGGGAAAGAAATGCCAGTGAGCTGCTAGGGCAGAGCAAGTGTCCCGCAGCACGAGGCCAGGGAGACCCTTGGTCATCAGGGAGGGGAGGTGTGCCCGGCTCAGACCCACGGCCACACTGCAGAACAACCCGGTTTGGCGGAGACCCGGTAACTCCCACATGAGCCTGCAACAACTCGAGGTTTAGCCTGCACGGGGAGCTCGGGAGGCTCGTGCTGTCTTGCGATGCAGTGAGACATGGGGACAGGCACCGTGGTGCAGCGGCTGCGTGGTCGCCCTTGCTCTGCGGCACCTGGCCCGGCGGGGCTTTCCTCCTCCTCTTCCTCCTCCTCAAGACACCAGCCAGCTCCGCATCTCCCCGGGTGACCCCCCCACCAGCTCCTCCAGCAGCAGAAGCCTTGTCCCAGGGATCCCCATTAATCCCGGTGTGCCAGCCCGGGCTGGGGCCACTGCAGAAGCCCCGGTGGGATGCCTGGCCCCCAGCCAGCCAGCGCCGGGACGGGGCGAGCCCCGGGGCCATCCCGCAGGCCCACGGCACGGAGCTGCCTGCTGCCTGCACTCCTCTTGCCACATGGCTCCAATTAACAGAGGGGATTAATCATCCGCCCTGTGAAAGCACGAGCCGACGGACGGGCTCCAGCTGTTGGTGGGGGGCAGCTGGGAAGGGGCTGGTGCAGCTCATGGAGCGGGGTCGACTTTCCCAAGGGGCTTGGCCAGCCCTGGCTCTGGTCGGGGTACGGCTGTGCTGGGAACGGGACGTGGGGTCTGGGCGGTGGCATCGGAGACAACGAGGGACTGTCCACCCCGTGGGCTTTGCTGACACCCACACTTTGGGCTTGCGGCTCCGTGCTGGGAGCCTGCCGGGATCTGGACCGCGGGAGCAGGGACAAGCAGCCACCCACTCCCAGCTGGACTCTGGAGAGGTTTGGGGCCGGAGGAGGCTCCTCGGTCTTTCTTCAGAGAAGCATAAAACTCCAGCTCTCCCTCTGCCAGAGGGTGCCGGCAGCTGGTGTCTGTGCTGAGGCGAATCCACCCCAACTCCCACTGCGACCAGTTTGCACTGGGATGCCCAAGGGGCAGCTCCCTAAATCCCTCTGGCAGCTCAGGAGCCCCAGAGCCTGCAGTGGGGGTGCTCTGGGACCCCCCAACAGCAGCAGCCGTAGAGCGGGGGCCAGGCTCAGCCATGTAGGCTCCCCCCATCCCAGCAGTGGGGGTCCTGGCTGCTCCCCGCTGTTCCGTCTCCTTGGCCGGCCAAGAGCCGAGCTGCCAGCACATCGCTCGCCCCGGGCTCGGTGCCACGGTGTCAGGGTTTGCCATGCACCCCCGGGAGCTGTGCCGGCGGGCTCGGCTGATCCCTGCCGTGACACGGCTCCGGTCTCTTCACACCTGCTCCGTAAGTGCCTTTCGCTGTATCCCATGTCTGTGCCATGAATATTTGATCCCCGACAAACAGGAACATCCCTCTGGGTGTCTCTGCGTGCTGGCAGAGCCCCGCAGCGGGGGGAGGCCAGTGTCCTCTGGTCGCGGGGGAAAGCATCGCCCAGGCTGGGCAGGGAGCCGGCAGCTCAGCCAGGCTTTGAGCCCGGGGCTCCGGAGACCCAGCCTGGGCCATGCACGTGAAGCATCTTTCCTGCAGGTCCAGAGCCAGCACCCGCCAGTGTGTGGGCACCAGGGTCCCGGTGATCTGGGGGGACCCTGTAGGGATTTAATTCTTGCAATCGCCTCTTTGCTCAGGCTGCTCCCTGGCTTGCGTTCGCAGGGTCAGGTTTCCTCACCGCAGCTGGTCCTGCTTACCCCAGCGCAGCAGCAGCGTGGGGGGCTCCTCCGTGCCGCAGACAGGAGGAGGATTGCGGAGGGGACGGACGGCTGGGGCAGTGGTGGGGGGATGCCCGGGTGTGCGGGGAGGCGAAGGGAGAGGGGCCTGGAGCGTCACACTTGCAGAGAGCTTGTCTCTGCTGGTGGGGGGGATGGAGATGGGGACAGGGTGCCCCCCACCCGCTGCCATCCCCGCCGTGCACCCTCCCTGGGGAGCAGCCTTACCCATCCTGAGACTCTGCATCCCGGGCTCCAGGAGCATCGCCATGGCGGCCTCGCCTTCCTGGCTGCAAGAGAAGGAGGAGGGACGATGAGACGAGCGTCTGTGTGCCCGGAGGCACCGGCTGCCCCCTTGGCAGCGGGGTGCACAGCGTGCCATGGGCTGGGGTGTCCACGGGCTCCCCTCATTCCCCTGAGTGTCACTGGGTGAGCCCAGGCTCAAGCCCCCCCTGGAAGTCCCAGCAGGGGCAGGGCTGGCTGTGACCCTGCATCCCCCGGGACCCCGCAGGAGCAGGGGCTGCAGGTGGGAGAGCCCAAAGCCTGGGCGCTCAGGTTGCAATAGGGTGCAGGAGGGTGGGGGCTCAGCCTGTACCTGCCTGCCTGTGGCGGGGGGCTGTCCCAGTTCAGTGCACACCCGATCGGCACCGGCACAGCCTCTGCGGGACGGGGGGGCAAAGCGGGTTCCTCTCATTAAGCAGGTCAGACAGATGTGCGTGATACAGATGTGTGCAAAATGCTGTTGCACCAGCGTGGGGTCCACGCTGCAGATCTTTAGGCTTGATCAAAGAAAGAAACTGAGGACAAGCGATCCTTTAAAGTGATTTTCTTAATCGAAGCAGTCACTGCCCAGGGCTGGGCTCCCTGCAGCACGATGGCCACGCTGGCAGGAGGAGGAATGGCCAAAGGCATCCCTGCCCATCCTAGAGGCTGCGACCCAGCGTTGACCAGCTCCAAAACTGCTTCCCTGGCTAATAAACCAGCTACTGGCCTTCTGCCTGATGTGAGAGCATCCCATCGCCTCCGAGGCTGCCTGCCCCGCACCGGCCGCTTTCATCCTGCAGAGCTGCAGGCTCAGGACAAGGCTTAGCTCATCAGGGAGAGGCTTTGCTCCAAGCCAAACCCACCCACACGCTGCCGGCCCGGCGGCCAGATCCTGCTTTCGGCAGCCTCCTGAGAAAAAGCTTTGTGCTAAAAATGGCAGGTGGTGAGCCTTTCCCTGGATCAGGGGGGCTTCTGCTCCGGCCACCCCGGCGGAGGAGGCGGCGAGGGGCTGAGCGAGGAGGACCTGCGGCCGATGCAGGCTGCAGGTCAAATCGCAGCGGGGAATGTGGTGCTGGTGGTCCTGGGAGGGCACAGGGGGTATCTGGCAGGCTGAAGCTGTCAGTGGGGCTTCTCCACCAAAACTGGGTTTTCCATGAGGTTGTGAGAGTGCCCTGCAGGGACCTGCTCAGGGGATCGTCCCTCCAACGCTGGGAGTTTGTGTCTCCTCCAGCAGAAACCCTGCCCGGGGCTTAGCTTGCATTTTTGGTGTCTGTTTGTCCTGTCTGTAGGTTGGACACCCCTCGTGCCGCTCTGGGGCCAGGTGGGGGGTACACCCAGGTCTGCCGCCCCGGAGCCCAGCCTGACGGGGCTGTGCAGGGACGCCCTCCGCATCCCCATCCCTGGGGTCTGAGCTCTCGGGGGAGACCGCCCGCATCCCGCTGGTGCACGGAGCTGTCAGCCCAAGCAGGAGGGACCAGCGAGGCCTCGGGCTCTGGTGACTCAATGGTTTCATTCCCTGCCCCTCCGTGGCCGTGGGATGGTCCGGGCAGTCGGTCTGGAGCCTACGCAGACCTGCAGGTGGCTAAAATCCTCCCTCTCAGCAAACCAAACTGACAGCAGGTCTCACCGGGGGGGGGGGTTGGCTGATGGCCGCCTTTGTCCCCAAGCTGCCAAGCCCCTGCCTGGGGTCCTGGTGAGGAAGGTGAGTGGGCTCAGCCCACCCTGGCAGCTGGTGGCAGCACACCAACAGGACGAGGTGTCCTCCGGCCCCCCCGAGGGGTTTTGTCTGCCCGTGCCTCTCCTGGTGCAGCGCTGGAGACCTGGCCTCTGCACCCCGAGCCGGCTGGGCGCTGGCGAGGCTTTGGGGTACCCAGTGAGCCTGGCACCCCCACAGTCCCGGCCGGTGGACACACGCAGATCCCTCCCTTCCCATGCACACGCGTGTGAGCAGGGCGCACGCCTGCCTTGAGTGCAGCCGTGCAGAGCCCTTGTGTCCTCCAGCGCCGTCCCCATGCGGATCCCGGGCAGTGATCGCTCTGCCTGCACATGAAGCTGCCTGCACCCGTGGCCCCTTCCGGGGACGTGGGCTGAAGCCCCCGGCTCTGGGGAGCCCTGCCGCGCTGTGGGGAGAGGGTCCCGGCGGCTCCCGGCGCTTGCTCTGCAGCTTGTGCAGGAGCAGCGTTTTTGAGGACTTTCCACCATTTCCGCCTCT
The DNA here is from genome assembly GCA_013389945.1 of Fregata magnificens. Classification (NCBI taxonomy): domain Eukaryota; kingdom Metazoa; phylum Chordata; class Aves; order Suliformes; family Fregatidae; genus Fregata; species Fregata magnificens. The sequence continues at coordinate 42,977 of WAAD01012325.1, read as the reverse complement.
GCAGGGACTCACGGAAACGGGGAAAGGAAACAAGTCTGGGACGGCTTCAGGGCAGCCGAGCCGGGCAGGCGGACAGGCAGGGCACCGGGGCCTCGGCACGGCCTCACCGAGCGTAGCATGGGGACACCGCTGGGCACGGTGCCCCCATGGCTTGGGCTGCCCCAGCTTGGGGGGGGGCTCGGGGCAGCTGCAGGGCTGGGCTCCAGATGTGCGGGGAGTGGGAGGAAGCGTACATCCCCGCAAGCCTCTCGTGCCGGGAGTGAGCACATCTGCGGGGCTGGGGAGCCCCCGAATCCTCCGGGCAAAGCTGTTGGGTTTCCATGGCCGTTTGTGGGAGTCCTCCCCTTCCCGCTGCCGTCACTCGGCCATGGCTGGGACACGGAGTGGGCAGGATGGCCCTGGCATGGCTTGCCCCAGCACGGGCTGCCATGGCACTTGCAGTCCTGGCACGGTGCTGGCACGTCCCGGCACGGTGCTGGCACGTCACAGCACTATCCCTGTGGTTCATGGGGGTATCCCCGCCGGTCATGGCAGTATCCCCCCAGGATGGGGTGCACAGGGGACGGGGTCCACAGAGGCACAGGAGGGGCTCAATGCAGCAGTCCCCACTCCCACCCGTGCCCACTGCCCACATCCTCACTGGGGAGAGGCCCCCGGAGTCCCGACACGCCTCACCCCCCCAGTGCCAGTGTGCTTGCTCACCAGTGCCCCCAAACTGGGGAAAGACCCCAGATGTCCCAGCTGGCTGGAGAGGTGACACCCTCGCCCTGGCCAAGGGAAGAGCCGGGCGACCCCGGGTCCCCACTGTCCCTGCGCCTCGGGCAGTGCCTCTGCTNCCTGCCCGTGCAGCCGGTCCCGCCGCGCAGCCCCCTGCTCTCTGGCTTCCTCTGGCTTTCCCGAGCGCCTTCCTCCCACTCCCACTCCCGGCCGGCGCCCAGCCCAGCCGGTGCCTCAAATTGCAATTCCAGCTGCAGATGTGGGAGCGGGAGGAGGAGGCAGGGCCAGCGCCGCTGGGAGTGAAACCTAAACTCTCCGCTTGGCCCCGGGCTCGCCGCAGCCTCCCTGAGCCGGGGGACTGC
>WAAD01012325.1:1277-32117 GCA_013389945.1 Fregata magnificens | reverse complement strand
CCTACCCCACTGCCAAAGAAAATATTTACCCAGCGCTGAAATGAGCTGGGCTGGCTTCCCAGGGCTGGGTGACCCTTGGCGGCCGGCCGGCGCTGGGGACTGGGGGGGACGGCGGGAAGCCGACTCTCGCTGCAAGCCTGAACCGGCTCCGTGGGGCTGGAGGGGAAGAGTTAAATACCTGCCAGCCCCCTCAGCATCCCCCAGCACATTCCAGATAGAGGGGATCCATATGTGCCTGGCTCTGCGGGTGCTGGGGGGGGTGTGTGTGTCTGTGCTCGGTGCAATGTGGGGGAGCTTGGAGAGGTGCAGAGACGAGGTCCCCAACATCTGTCTGACTCCAAGCAGGGGGGTCAGGGTCCCAGGGGCTGCCCCACCACCCCCAGAGCAGCCCCTCTCCCTGCAGCCCAGCACTCGGCCCCCCAGGAGCCCCCCTGGCCGGGACAGCGCCGTGCCGGCCCCCCGCTTCCCAGTCTCCCCTCCCAAAGAAAAATAGTCTCTGTTGACTCAGGTGCCAGCGCTGAGCACGGCAACGCCGGGGCTTGGCCGCGGTTTTATAGCCTGTCTCCCAGTGGAGCGGCTATTTATTTTATTTGTCCTTTTCTTTCAGCCTTTCACCCCAGGAAGGTTAAGGTGAGGCTTGGGGCGGGGGGGCTGCAGGGAGATTCGGCCCCATCCTCCAGCGTCACCTCCTCTCCCGCCTGCTTCCTCCAGCTTCCAGCGGCGGCCCACCGATAGAAAGCCAAAAGGCAAATTTTGCAGGGGGGAAGCAGGGTTTTATCCCCGTTCCCGCTGCGGAGCTGGCTTTGGGGTGCCTTCAGCCAGCGGGGACTGCGGCGAGCGGGGGGTCCCCGGGGCGGGCGGCTGGCACGTCCCGGCCCGCCAGGGTGGGATGGCTGATTTATGCTCGCTCTTCCTATCGGTGTTTTCCTCTCTCCTCTCCCTCCTGACAGCCCACACCTCAAATTCCTGGGATGCCCCCAGGCAGCCCCTTATCACTCTGGTATGCCGGCCAGCCCACATTCCTCCTGGGCCAGGAGCAAGCTGCCTCCCACGTCCCCCTTGGTTTTTGCCGAGTCCTCTCCGCTGTCCCTCCACCGGCCCTGGAAAGCGCAGCCGGACACATGGCGTGCTCGGAGCCACACCAGCAGATGTCACGGGGGGGGGAACCCCACGGGGCAAGGCAGGGAGAGCTTTGCCCCCAAGAAGATGCTTGTCCCAGGCTGCAGCGACGGCCACCCCTCCCTCCCTGGGCGCAGGGCATGGGTTTCGTTGGCACATTGCACACTTTCACTGATTTCCCTGATCTTTTTCATTTGTTTTGGCTTCCCCAGAAGCTTCCCCTTTGCAGCTGGCCACCACCCTGGGGAAACATGTCTCAGGACCTGGAAAGAGGAACTGGATGGGGCTCTGCCCTGGATGCTGCCCACACAGAGGCTTGGGGCAGAGGGCGACGGAGGCAGGCAGCCTCTGCATGCCTGGCACCCTGCGAGCGGCTGATCCAGCGGGGACAGCAAGCTCTGCTGCTGCCCACATCACCGACTTGGGGAAGCCCTGCGGCTTGGCTGGCTGGGGGGCAGGTGGGGTGCAAGCTGTGAGCATGGGGGGATGCTGAGTGGGCGCGGGAGCCCCTGCCAACATCTAGCTTTGGATGTGTCTGCTGGGCTCCTGAGCTTCTGCAGGGCTTGCGGAGCTGGGGGCAAGTGGGGCTGTTGACCCTGAGGACATGCCCACAGGGTGGGACGAGGCTCCGCAGCGGCTAACCCAGCCTGGTTGTTCTGGAGATGGGTGCGGGTTTGCAGTTGCTCTTTGAAAGGGACTCGACAGGACCCATCGTCTCAAGCACCGGCAAGCCTGGGCTGGGTCTGTCCACCATGCTCGAGGAGAGCTCCCCAGCTCTGCTTGCAAGCCTGACCTGACTCCATCCTTCCCGAGACCACCGGGGGAGAAGCCCACTCCGTCCTGGCAGGAGCAGCCTCCTCTCGGACAGAGCTTGCTGTGTTTTGGAGCTGGGCTGGCTGCTCTAGCCTAGACCCCGCACCTTTGGGCTCACACTGCTGCCCACCACGGGGACACATTTACACCAGGGCTACAGAGAGAGTCCCTGGAGAGCGAAGGGTGACATCCAGGCCTGGCAGCACCCAAATCTCGAGTGGAGATGGCAGCACCCAGCATCGTGTGGTGCAAGGGCACAGCAGAGATGGCATCTGCTCCGGCAAAAGCGGTGCGGAGGGACCCAACGGGAAGCAGAGGCTCAGGAAGCTGATGCAGGCAAGGGCTGGAGCTAGGTCAAGCTGCCTCGGGCTTTCCTGCCTTGGGGTCAGACGGCCGCTCTGGCTCTTTGCAGAAGCCCTGGCACCAGCCAGCCTGAGCCCAGATGCCGTATGGCCGCGTTTGCCAGAGTCAGGGTTTCTTTGCTCAGTGCTGTGCGAGGAAACGCAGCTCAGCAGCTTCCTGAACTGAGCTGGCAACACGCAGTGCCCCCACCGCAGGGGGTGCAGGCTTGGCACCGTGTCCCCGCACCGGCAGCCTGGCTCCCTGCTCACTGGTGGGGTCTGGGACCGGTTTTCCAGCAGAGCTGCTCGACGACGGGCGGCACAGCCCGAGGGGCTTGCCGGGGCGGCTGCGGGCAGCTGCCGCTCGTGTCCTGCTGGCTCAGCACCCGACTCAGCTGAGTCAAGCCTGGCACGGGCACGGAGCAGCTGGGGAGGGGACGGTGGGGCGCTGCACAGCAGCACGAGGTCCCGGAGGGCAGTTTCCCACACTACCAGGCCATGTACACAAGGTCGAGTGTTGACCCTGAGCCATCAAATTTGAACGCTAGCTTTACCCACTGCACAGACAGGATTGTGCCGCAGCCCCGGGTGCCTTTACTTTAAATACAGGCACCTGCTGCAGAGGCTGGATCTGGATCCTGCCCCAAACCAGCCAAAGATCAGTTCAGCCCCTGCCTGAAGGTCACGCTGCCTGGGACAGCCATGCTGCTGGGATGATTTGCTCCTAGTTACTCCTCGTGCAGGTTCCCCCAGGCCCCTCAAGCCTTGTCCCGAAAACCCAAGAGGATGGTGCCCTAGCCTCAGTGCAAACCCCTTGGGCTTGGCCAGGCGGTCCCAGCAGCCTCTGCATCGCCCCGTGGCTTGGCACGGCCTCGGTGCTGAGCTGGGAACCCCCTTCGGGAGGGCTGGAGGAGTCCTCTCCTCGCTCTGGGCACGCTGCAGTAAAACCCACAATGTAACAGCGAGAATAAAGTCTCCAGGTGGCTGGTTGCCCCAGGGAGGACTCGGGCAGATGGCACGCCGGCTGCAGCAGCGTCCCCATGGGGTATTGCCATCCCCGCACGCACCTGCACCGCCAGTGCGGGCTCTCCCCACTAAACCCTAATGGGGTACCACTCTCCTCTGGCTCTGGCACGGCGCAGGGCTAAGGATGCCCCGAGGGGCTCTGGAGGTGCCAGGAGAGCGATGCTGGTTGGGCTGCAGCAGTGCAAAGAAAACACAGCCTGGGGAGCTGGGATGCTGCAAAAACCTCCTGCGGGGACCATCATGGTCCCTGCCCCAAAACAGCCCCAAATTAGTAAATAGCCGATGATGACAGCCACTTCCCAAAAGCAGCAGCAAGGACAAGCCCCTGAACGGGGAAGTGATGCAGTTTTGGGCTCCTCACCCCCCGCACCAGATAAATAGCTCTCCCCAAGCAGCGAGGGGCAGGCGCCGTCCACGGACATCGTGGCTCAGGACCCCACGCAGGCGCAGGCAATCCCAGGTAATGCTGCTGCTCCCTGGGAAGCGCTGGTGGAGGTGCTGGGACGGGGACACCCGCGGCAGAGGCTGGCCCTGGGGTTCACCCCGTGGGGCTGGGACAAGGCGCCCGCGTGACGCTGTGCGGGGCTGGCAGGGTGGCACGGGCTGCTCACGGGCACCTCGCCGCGGGATGGATGGCTGCGGAGGTGAAGGCAGCCAGTGGCGAGAGCATCTCTGTGGGGTTGAGCCTCATCTGTCTTCTGCTGGGGCCAGGAAAGTTGCCCAGCCTCCTCTGGGCCCCAGGTCCAGGCTCGGGGCTGGGGTTTGGAGCCAGGGATGCGCCCGACCTGCACCCCTCAGCGGGGACTTGGTGCAAGTCCCTGGGTGGCAGAGGTTGGCAAAGCCACGACGGCGGCAGCGAGAGGGTGGTGTGGGACTGTGCAGCCTCCCAGCCCGTGTGGAGGGTGGTGTCCTGGCCTCTGGGGCCGGGCAGGATCAGTGCAGTGGGTGCAGAGCAGGCAGCGGCGGAGCAGGGCTGGGGTACAGGGCTGCCCCCTTCCCTCCCTGCTGCCGGTGCTGCCCTTGCTGGGTCTCGCAGGCAGAGGGACGGGACGGGCAGCGGGGAGGTGGGCTGCCCGGCCCCGAGGAGCCGTGTGGTGGGTGGGAGCATTGGGGAACAAGTGCAGGGAGTTCCCTCCCACCCCTCGTCCTGGGGGGACGCTGCCCGACCACGCCGTCATCCCCATCTCTGCTGCTCTCTCTGCATTGGGACATGGTGCAGGCTGAAGGGACCAACACCAGAAATTTCCCCACTCGTGCTTGGCCTCAGTTGCTGCATTTCTATGCCAATGGGTGATTTTCACCAAAGCTTGAAGAAGCTAGAGATCTCCCTTGCGCTTGCGGGCACGCACAGGAGCCCTCGTGGGGATTTTGCTGGCTGTCCCCCAGTTGGGCCGGTGGCAGCTCAGGCTGAGCGTGACTGTGGGTGCAGAGACCATTTACTGGGTAATCGCCTCTTTCCCCCTGTTTTCCAGTGCATGACATCTAAATATTCTTGCCTAGCTGGTATTAGGTGATAACGCATAACACGTTCTGCTCTGGCGTGTGCAATGCGGCTGACCCAGACGACCACTGCATTGTGCACGTGCACACACACAGAGAGGCTATTACGAATGTTTTTGTCGAGAAAGCTTTATGTGTTTTAATTTTGTTGTGCTAACAAGCACCAGGGCCCCACCACAGGCTGCCGTGTTCCCCAGCCGCAGCACGGGGTGGGTGGGCAGAGCGGAGCTGGGGTCCCCATCCTGCGCCGAGGCTCCCCTTGAGGCCACGCCACCCAGAAACCGAAACCGGGAGAAGCGCAGCAGAAGAAATGAAACTCGGCGTCCGCGTGAGCAGGGGGCTGGGGAGTGGACCCCGGCGCTGAGCCGGCACTTCCTTCCTCCTTCGCCCTGAGCCCAGCGGCCCCCACCGATCCCACGGCTATTTCTGGCCCCCGCACGGTCCCCGGCTCCCCCCAGCCCCTGGGCAGCCCTCCAGCCCCGCAGCACTGGGGGGGCCGGGGCGGTGGGACCCCCTCACAGGGCACTGGCGGGGCCATTTCATTCGCTCTTGGTGCTTCAGTTTGGCCAGGAAAAATCCCAGGCAAAACTAACGCTCTCACGAGTGTTTTGGAATCTAAAATACCTCCCTAAACCAGATTAGCAGCAAGGAAATTCAAAGCATATGTTGGAAAAAAAGGTGTTAGCAAAGTAGCAAATCACTGAAGGAGGAAAAGGTTGGCTCAGGGAGTAAAGAGCTGCCTTGTTCAATATGGAAAGATTGCTAAGTTGTTTGATAAAGATCTAAATTGAAATCAATCAGTTAACTGATTTCCATGATAATGAAAAAAAATTCAGAAAAAACCCCTGGTTTACCACAGAAGAATTTTTTTAAATTTAAAAACAATTTCATCAGTTTGCTTAGGTCTAGAGCTGCAAAAAGCCATTAAACCTACTAAAAATTGATAAATCCCTGGTTAAAACCATTCCACCTGAATGTACAACCTCAAAAATCAGAGGCAGACCCCGGAGTGGGCACCGGCTGTGCCAGGCTCGGGGCTGTGGCCACACTCCTCCTCACCGCAACTGGTCTTATTGAAATCAAAACTGCGGAGTCTAAAAACCTGTGTCCTTTGGTCCCACTTCCAGGACCTGATCCTCAGCCCTCTGCAGCCCTCGGTTCGGCTGCTCCCGCAGGACACCAGCACCTTTGTGTCTCCGGCGTTTTGGCAGCCAGGATGCCGTGTGCCCCGCGGAGCTGCCATATTGGGACAGCTTTAACACGAGCCCGACCGTGTCCCTCTGTCCTCTGTCCCCACGTCTGTGCCCCCTCGCAGACGCTCAGACCCTCCAGAGCTCAGCTGGCAGCTGTGAGCAGGTCGTTGGGATTTCTGGCTTAATGGGGATTTCCCCGAGAGTGCTTCTTTGGAAGTATCTCTCCTCTTAATTTCAGGTATCCACTTGCTTTCTTTTGCCCTCATTTTTATTTTCAACCCAGACTCCCATAACCGGTATTTGCACGACCCCGTCCCACGCTGTACGCACATTTTCCATGTCAGTATTATATTATACTTCATTTGCTCCCCGCGTTGCACGGATGCAGCGAGCACAGGAATAAGCGCTGTAAACCTTGTCACCTCACTGCAAAACCTGGACTAGCTCCTTAAACTCCCATCAGAGTTCAGCAGGGCCGGGGCTCCCCCTCACTCCGCATCATCCCTCTCCCAACCCGGTCCGTTGGAGACCGTGCTGCTGCTGCCGGCAGTGCCGTGCATCCAGAGCAATGCTGGTGTCGCTGCAAGCAGGATTCATCCTGCGTGGACCAATAATGTGTTTTGCTGGTGGGTAACTGATGCGAATGAGCTGGGATCGAGGTTTTCCCATCCGGTGCAGAAGGAATTGCCTTTGGCCGGCACCGGGGCGGGCTCTGGCAGCCCAGCACGGGGGCATATGGTGGGAAAAGCTGGACTGTGCTGATGTACAATGTGTTTCAAAGCCTTTGGCCACCTCTTCTTGTTGTCAGGGTCCCTTCTGCTGAACGCTGACCTCGAAGACCAGCCACCTCCCACCCTCGTGGCGTGAGCCTGCCCTGCCTCTGCCCCCAGGGACCCCCAGCAGTGCCCGGGGCGCTGCCATGTGCCTGTCCTGGCGGCTCGTCCTCCTGGCCAGCCTCGTCCCACCAGGTACGGTACCACCAAGATACCCGCTGCCTCCTGCCCCGCCGCGGCCCCGCCGGCACAGTCTGGTCCCCTGCAGGGGCTGGTTGCCCAGATTTCCACCAGGAGGGGTGGGAATGGGAGCGCTGATGCCCTGGCCCTGCCAGGAGCCGTGCACGATGCCCGAAGGACAGGCTCTGGGGACCCTGAGGCTGGTCCTGGCTCTCCCGCAGGCCATGGCACAGCAGATGCTCTGGGGAGATTTGCTGGCACATGCCGCATCGCGCTGTGCTCCCACATGGCAGCTCTGCCCGTGCCCCCTCCTCCTGACGGGCAGGCGCGTGGTACCTACATGCAGGGATGGGGCTGGGCTCCGGGATGGGGTGGGCACGGGGTGGCAGCGGGCCAGGGCATGAGAGGAAGGACAAGAAGATGGAGAAGGGGCTGAGGAAACAAGCCTTTGGAGGGCCAGGAGGGCAAATTTTCCTTTTTTACTAGTTTTTTAACCCTTTGCTTTTCAAATGCGGCTGGTGCCTTGTGCTATCCGGAAGCACCACAGATCCAGCTTTTCCCCATCATCTCCCCCTTCTCCACCTCAATATTTTCCCCTGGGTTGTTTTGTCTCACCTCTCCATTCTCCTGTCCCACCTCTTCCCCCACGCCGAGTCCCTCCCTGCCTGCCACAACCCCCTGCCCATTCAGGCAGCTCAGGAGATGTGACACGGCTCCAGGGGGTCCCAGGAGGGGAGCAGGGGGCTGCGGCCCCCGGCGGCCCCCGGCACGGCTCACCGCCTGACCCCCCCTTCCTGCTGCCTCCCCTCTGACACAGCCCTCGGCTCGTGGGGGGTCACCTACCCTGAGGTCCTGAGGGGCGTCAGGGACTCCTGCGTGGTGATTCCCTGCACCCTGAGCTACCCCGCCGATGTGGCGGCCGATCACGGCATCGTGGCCATCTGGTATAAGGATTACAACGACCAGAAGACGCTGGTGTACCACTCGGAGGATGAGGAGGTGGATGCTCGCTTCAGTGGCCGTGCTCAGCTCCTGGGGGACCCCAATGCTCGCAACTGCACCCTGCTGCTGCGGGGGTTGACGCCGGAGGACAGCGGGCCCTACAGGTTCCGCTTCGAGATCATCAACGGTGACCGGTGGTCAGCGGCGCGGGATGTGATGCTGAGCGTTTCGGGTGGGTACAGCGGTGAGACGCCCCGCCGCCGGCTCCCTGCCTGCCTGCCCCACGCGGACATCCCACCCTCTGCTCTCCATCCCCAGATGACCTCGAGCACCCGAGCACTGCCGCCAGCGAGGACCAAGCCGAGGGGCAAACGTCCACCTTCGAGTGCTCCACACCCTACGTCTGCCCGATGGGCGACGTCGCCCTGCGCTGGGAGGGCTACGACCCCCAGGTCTCGGTGGTGTCCAGCCGGGTCCAGCTGGACACGAGCGGGGTCAGCCACCGCCTGACCCTCACCACCTCCTTCTCTTGGAAGGACCACTCCAAAAAGCTGCTCTGTGAAGTTTCTTACGGCTCCAGGAAGGCAACCGGGGAGGTCGTCCTGCGGGTGAGACGTACGTGGGGAGGCTCTGCATGGGGGCTGAGCGGGATGGGGGGACGGGGTCATTTCTGCCACAGTCACACCACCCAGCTCCCCCTCCTGCCACCCACCATGCCTCCCCCTCTGCCTCCTTCCTGGGACCCCTTGCAAAAAGCCAGAGCAGAGTTTCCTCATGCTTTTTCCCTCCCTCTCCTGTTCCCCCACCACTCTCCATGGGCAGGGCTGCTGTCAGTCCCATAAATGCTGCTGAAGTGCCGGGTTCCAACCCCGTGGCACGTCCCGGCACCCGCCGCTGTGCCCACCCCTCTCTGCTGCCGGTGTGGCAGCTTTGCCACCTTTCCCAGCTCTCCTCTGAGCAGAGACTCCCTCCCTGTGCCAGGGCTGGCTCCTGCGCTCGGGGGACACCTTTGCTCCTTTCCCCACGTATAAACAGCAGGACGGGCTACGGCAGAGTCCCACGGGTCCTGCCCAGCCTCACCGCTGCCCGCCGTGTCCGTCTGTCCTCCCTGCAGACGCCCCTAAGGACACCCAAGTGTCGGTCAGCCCCTCCGCGCAGAACATCCGCGTGGGTGACACGGTGGCCCTCACCTGTGAGGTGAGCAGCAGCTACCCCCCCATCTCAGCGTACCGCTGGTACAAGGACGGGGTGGCCATGGGCAGCGAGCGGATCCTGGCCCTCCGGGGCATTCGCCGCGAGGACTACGGGCAGTACCACTGCGAAGCCGAGAACGCTGTCGGGGCTGGTGTGGCACCCGCCATGACGCTCTACATCTTCTGTAAGTGCCAAGGGAGCTCGCCGGCGGCTGGGGCGGCCCCTCGGGGTGGTGGGACCATTGCTGGAGGAGGAACGGGGCCGCAGGAGTGGGAGGGAGTTTACCCAGCGAGTCCGGACTGGGGTGGGCAGGGGCTGGCACCGAGGTGGCCGATACTGGCTGGAGGTCCAGGAGCTGGGGAGTCCGTGGTGGAGGGCTGTGATGCCTCCATCATGCCATGCCTGCATCCTTCGTCCTTCACGGTGCAGGGCTGTGGCGAGCCCCAAAGGCAGGGCAGGGAGGGATTTCCAGCCAAGCCCGGGGAGCGGAGCCGGCTGCGAGGTTTCACTGCCACTGCCATCTCCTGGGAAGGAGATTGTCGGAGCTCATGGGGATTCGGAGCCAGGATGGTCTGTGGGGAGGGGGGAGCCAGGACCCTCAATCAGATCCTGCAGTAGAGACAAGCCCCAGACCACATCACCCAGGAGCCTGCCTGTGTCAGAGCCCCACGGGGAGCATCTCCCCCCAGCCTGGAGCAGATGGGGCCGGTCTGCTCCCGCCAGAGCCCCCCGTGCAGACTGTGGGAGGCGAAGGATGCTGCTGCACCCGCCATGAGTTTTGCCCCTGGGGCTTTGCATTAAAGCCAGAACTTGAACCCCAGCTGGCAAGGTGCTGGTGGCAGGGAACAAAACTAAATGCCTCCCACCTCCATCGTTATCCCTGGGGGGCAAAGGGGCTCCTGTCTGTCCCCAGACTTTGTCCCACACCGCAGGGGCGGGGGGCTCTGCGGCCGGGGGCTGCTCTCCTGCCTCTGAGGCCATCCTGAAAGTGCTCCCATCTCCATCAGCTGCAGAGATCTCGGTGAGCCCTGCGGCCGAGGTGCAGGAGGGGACGGCCACCACCTTGTCCTGCGACGTCCCTGGCAGGGAGGGCCAGGACCTCAACTACACCTGGTACAAGAACAGTGCCTGGCTGAAGGAGGGCACGGCACACACCCTGGTCTTCCACCACATAGCCGCCAGCGACGCCAGCTATTACTCCTGCAAGGTGACAAATGACCGGGGCAGTGACACGTCCCAGGCCATCAGCCTGAGTGTGACATGTGAGTGCCCACCGCTCCTGCCAGGGCGTCTCCGCCAGATGAGGGTCTCTTTGTGCCAGGGGCTGCGCAACCCCCCCGAGTCAAGTCTCTGCCCCAAACGTCTTGGGTCCAGTTGAAAGGGGTGTTTCAGCCCTCCTGGGTAGAAGTTGCTATAAATGCAACAATTTCTGGTCATGAGCCGTGTTTGAAGGTACCGTTAAGTGGTATTTGCTGCAGCAGGGACCCGTCCGCTCATTGCAGCATCTGCCACTCCTCCACTAATATGTTGCACACCATAAACTGCTGGGAGGTTACTAACCGAGGAGCCAGCTATGATAATAACAGCTCAGGAGCTTTTGCAAGTCAGGGGAAAAACAAAATAGCCCTGGGTTTGGCTTTGACATTTCTGTGAGCAAATATAACCCACTTACGTAAGGGGGGGAAGCAGCTCGGAGGAGCAGCTGTGCAGGTTGGGGGTGGACGTGTCCCACGCGCAGGTAGCGGCTGCACTGCTGGGACCTCCGGAGCTGCAGCACCCTCTCCCCTCCCACAGACCCCCCCCGGACCCCCACCATCACGCTCTTCCAGGAGACGCAGGGTGGCAGGCTGGCCATTGTCCGCTGCGCCGTGGACAGCCACCCCCCGGCCACCATGGCCCTTTACCGCGATGGCATCTTGCTGGCGGCCAGCGGGTTGCAGGCAGCCCCACGCCAGCGGCTCGGCATCACCGCCTCCCGCAACGCCCTGCGGCTGGAGATCCGCGGCGTGGGGCCTCAGGACAGCGGGGAGTACCGCTGCACAGCCAGCAACGCCTATGGCAACGCCAGCGCTGCCAAGCCCTTCCTCGCCCGTGGTGAGTCCCACTGCTCCCGGTGCAAGGGGGCTGCCAAGCTCCTGTCCCTGGGTCTTGGGTGCCGATGAACCGCCGAGGCTGTTGGGGCTGTCTCTGCAGGGCTGGGCAGCCGTGAGAGCTGGAGGGACCCGTGTGGCACTGGGGGACATCGGTGTCCCAGGGACTGTACGGTGGCGGTGCCCTCCCTGCAGCCCTTCCCCACCTCGGGGGGTCAAAGCTACTTGCAGAGCTGGAGGTGCTCCTGAGTTTTGCTTTTCAAAATGCCAGAAAATCTGTAGCAAAGTTTGTCCAAAATGTTTCTTCCCTGTTCCCACAAGCCCCCAGCGGTGCACAGCACCAGGAGCGGGGACCGGCTCCTCCTGCTCCATCCCCTAACTCTCTGCATCCTGCTGCTCCCCCAGCCTTGATGGTTTAGGGTGGCAGAGGCAGCAGCCATGGAAAAGGAGGAGAGGAAAGCCCCCCAAAACCGTGTCCAAGAGGACCCTCCCTTAGGACGTCAAAAGAAACCAAAATCGACCTCAGGGTCCAATTCCAGAGAAAATAAACCTAATTTTGGGTGCCACGGTAGGTAGTTGGGGTCCATTTCAAGTCGGCCAGGATGCCTCCAGCCCAGCCCGTCACCTGCCAGTGGGCAGAGGGGACCGAGCCTGTGCTGGGAGCAATTCACCCAGCCGACCACGGGTGCTCGGTGGGAGCGGGCGAAGGCTCAGGAAAGGCACCGTTTGTCTCTGCTGGTGGCAGAGAGCCGGGGCAAACAGCTCAGGTGGAGACATCCCGGCTGATGTCCAGTGTCCCCAGGGAACGTCACCCACCAAAGACGCAGCCACCGACGCCACGGGCTCCTCTGAGGGAGGGGCTGCTCAGGTCCTGCCTTAGAGGGAAGAAGAGTGCGAGGCTTTGGCTGGACGGGGCCAGGGGAAGGGCACAGGTTTGCGGCAGAGGTTTCCCCTTCCTCCCTGATGTCCCTCTCCCATCCCTCCTTCAGCTACAGAGGTCCTGATCCAGCCCTCGACGGAGGTGCGGGAAGGGGCAGCCGTCACCCTGACCTGCCTGGGGGCTCAGGGCACAGCGGAGGAGACCCTCTACACCTGGTATAGGAACAGCAAGCGGCTGCAGGAGAGCTCGGTCTCCACGCTGCGCTTCCCCTCCATCCGTGGCGAGGACGCAGGTGCTTTCCAGTGCAGGGTCCAGAGCAGCAATGGCAGCGACACGTCGGCAGCCATCCCGCTCCGTGTGCTCTGTAAGTGCTGCCGAGGGGTCTCCCCCCACTAACGCCTGGGCCAGAGAGGGGGGTCCCGGGTCTGGGACGGGTGGCCCTGCTGGGAAGCCCCTCTGTGGCTCCCACCCCAAGGTTTCCCCCATCACCGCTGAACACGACCAAGGAGCTCTTGGGCAGAAATGTGGAGAGGGGGGAGGAAAATTCCCTTTTGCAGGTAAATCTGTGAGTTTGGGGGAGAAGGAATTTGGAGAATCCCAAAATTCCCGAGAACCAAAGAGTTTTAAAATGTCCCGTGAAATTAAATTCAGTTTCTCACAACAAGAAATGATCCCTGTGAAAAACATACTCTGGTTGGATTTTGCCTGCCAAATATTTTCTGTGCTGTAAAATAAAAATCTTCCCTGATACCAAACCAGGAAGAATACTGTTAGGAAGTGTCAGTCCTGACCGAATGGCATTTTTCTGTAGTCGTGGTAGGAAATGCGCATCACAGCTGGACCCCAGACGTCCAAACCACTGGGGTCTCTGCAGATCTGCCCCAGGGTTTGGGGTAGGGCTGGACACCTGCACTCGGACCCTGAGCTCAAGCCAGGTGACAACAGAGGTGCCGTCAGAGGTGCCGTCAGAGGTGCCTGGGGCATGCAGGTCCCTTGCAGAGAGCCAGCAGAGGTGGGACCCGGGGGTCTGGCAGCTGGAGGGTCAGGGGATGCCCAAAAGCTGCTCAGGTTGTTCCAGAAAGCAGCAATCCCTCAGGTTCTTGGGGTTCTCCCAGCCTCAGGGATCCATAAAATTCTCACCAGAGGTGTTTTAACCCTGCAGTCCCGCCAAGGCAACCAGTGATGAGCTCCTTCCTGGAGACCCAGGGCGGGCGCTTGGGCATCATCCAGTGCACCGTTGAGAGTGACCCAGAGGCCAACCTCACCCTATGGAGAGGAGAAGAAGTAATAGCCTGCACGTGGGGCTGCCCCACAGCCCCCAACCCCAGGGTCCACGCCACCTTGTCCTACAACAGCCTGAAGGTGGAGATCCGGGAGGTGGTGCTGGAGGACGAGGGGACCTACGTGTGCTGGGCTGGGAACCTGCAGGGCAACGCCAGCGCCGCCGTGGACTTCAGGGCTGAGAGTGAGTGTGGTGGAGGGACGGTGGGCAGGATAGAGCCAGATGCCAAGCATCTCTGCAGCGTACGGGAAAATCCTGGGAGAGCGGAGCGTGGGAAGGGAATGCCAGGGAAGGAGACAAGCTCAGGAGATCAGGGGCGATGGTGGCAGAAGGACAGAATGAGCAGAAATAGGTCACATGCCCGTGAAGTCCAGGGTATCAAACAGCATCTGTCTCGAAAGAGCTGCCGTGCACAAGTCGCCTGGTGCTAGAGCGGAGCAAGAGCGGGGTTAAAGTGGGGGCTGCTAGAGGAGGGGGGGTGCTGGCCCCTCCAACCCCTCCAGCCCCTCCTGGTGGGTTTGGAGGTTCCTCCATGGCCATAGGGAGGGGTCCAGCTCCTGGTGGGGATTCACTGCCGACCCCTGCCTGTGCGGGATGGGGGATGCTGAGCAAAACACTGCTGAGGGGTGTTTTCACGGGTGCTTTCCTGCTGGCACATCATCCCTCGGCTGGTGGGGCCCTGGGTGGCCGGTACCCCACCGCCAGGCTCCTGCAGGGTGCTGCTCCAGCTTGGAGCTGTTCCCGTTGTGGCGTTGCAGGATTAGTCGGCATTTGCCTTCTCCTGGAATAGCCGCAAAGTCACTTGCTAGCTGGCCGGCCTCGGGAGGGGTTGTTCACCCTAACGCTGCCAAGGTGGTGCTGGCTGTCCTGGCTGAGTTCATGCTGGAGCCTCTTTGCCTCCTGCCTCTGCCCCTGCCCGTAGCTGCCAGCATCGCCGTGGCTCCATCATCCCATGTGCTGGAAGGCCACGCCGTCAACCTGACCTGCCGGCTGAGCAGCGACTCCCCGGCTCTGCCCAACTTCACCTGGTACCAAAACGGGCAGTGGCTCACCGAGGGCTCGGCCGCCTCCCTGGTGTTTCGGCAAGTGGCCAGCACGGACGCGGGTCTCTACTACTGCACAGCCACCACCGACGGCAGCAGCCGGAGCTCCCCCACCATCTCCCTGGATGTGCTGTGTACGTACGGGCTGCTGGGGGATGCTTGGTTTATTATTATATCAGGGTTTGTAGCTTGTGTCTGTGGAAGCATGCCCAGCTCTGCTCACACTTGTAGCTGTGCCCAGGGTCTGGGCAGAGCTAATATGGGTGCACGTGCGGATCTTTGAGTACATATATATGTCCTGGAGCTTCCTCCCGTGGGCACCCGTCCTTCCGTGCCACCGTCTGCAGCGTCTTTACTTTCCTATTGAGCAAGCACGCACTTAACATGTGCATGGGTGCGTGTGTGTGATCCTGCAGGTGTAAAGCCTGTATACGTTTGAGGGCCACTGTGTGGTACAGCACACCCTGAAAAGCCCATGAGGTTGGCTGCTGTGGGTGGGAACAGTGTGGTCACCCTGGGGATGGTGTGGTCCCCCTGGGTCCGGCAAGGTCCTGGCCGGCAGAGACCTTCCCTTCCCTTCCCTTCCCTTCCCTTCCCTTCCCGAAGGCGATGCAGCTTTCCCCTCTCTTTCTGAGATGCCCCGGGCGGCTGCTGCTTTCCAGGAGATTTCATGCTGGGGAGCAATAGCTGCCCAACCACCGTCCTCTGCCCTGCACAGACCCCCCACGGGACCCCCAGCTGACGGCATTCCTGGAGACGGAGAGAGGCCGCCTGGCCATCTTCCAGTGCTTGGTGGCAAGCAACCCTCCTGCCCAGCTGGCCCTGCACCGGAGCGAGGAGCTGGTGGCCGCCAGCGATGGGGGGAGCAGCCCCAGCCCTCGGGTCAGCGTCTCGGCCGCCCCCAATGCCCTCAGGGTGGAGATCCGGGAGGTGACGCCGGCGGACGAAGGCAGCTACCGCTGCACTGCCACCAATGCTCACGGCACCGCCGCCCACCGCCTGTACTTCCGCGTGCAGAGTGAGTACCGCGTGCCGGCCGGCCATGGTGACAGCAGGGCAGAGGAATGTCACTGAGCATCGCGGGCTACGGCCAGGCGACCCAAAGCGACTGAGCTGCGGTGGCCGGGTGTGAGCCTGCCCCCGGGCCACATCAGGGATGTTGCTTTGTGCTAAACCATGTCAGACAGAACCCAGCGCGGGGCAGTTGCCGGCACCGGCTGTTTTGCGGTGTGGTTTGAGGCTCCTCCACCCGTCCCCCCAGCAGCTCACCAGTGGGTGGGACGGGGTGTCCCCATCCCTGCTGGGGGGGGTCCCTGTGCTGGGGCTTGGGTGTGACGAGCTGGGACCCGCTGGTCTGCCCTGGGGGGCTTTCTGGCTGCGGGTCGGCATCGGTGCCTAACCAGCACCCAGACCCTCTCGCCTCTGCACCCAGGCCCTGGAGCGAGGCAGCACCCGAGTCACCCGGGGTGTTAGCAGGAATCCTGAACTGAATTAATCTTTTGGGTTGGGATCTCGCCCTCAGACTGATAGACCCAAATGTGTCTCCATGGAGGTGTCCACATGGGAGCCGGTGTCTGCGCTCCCACCCCGTGCCGCTGGATCCCACCCAGGCTCCGGCTGCTGCTCCGAAGGCGCCGGCTCGCACCCCCCACCCACACCAGGCACCTGTATTCAAACACCTCAGCTCTGGGCACCACAACTGATGGAGTTGAGGGGGGCGTCAGCTAACAGGGACAGGGAGCAATATATTTTCTTAAAAACAAATGTCTAGTGCCAGCCCCAGGGTTGTGAGGCTCCACGGCCTCCCTGGTCAGAACAAGAGCACCAAAACCTGCAGCGCTATGATGCACGTTATGGAAGTGATGAGGGTTTTGCTTCCATCCCACGCTGTGTCGGGGCCGCTCCGGGGCCGGCAGTGCCGAGCTCTGCTGAGGCGCTCTCTGAGCTGTCGGCATCATTTCTCCGTGCTCCAGCTGCCCGAGTCCTCGTCTCGCCATCCACGGAGGTGCGGGAAGCAGACGACGTCTCCCTGACGTGCCAGGTGGTGGGAGAGCCGCGGGACGACGCCGTCTACTCCTGGTACAAGAACAGCGAATGGCTCCAGGAGAGCCCCGACAACTTCCTCGCTCTGCCCCGCATCGCCAGCGCCGCTGCCGGCTCCTACCACTGCCGAGCCCACAGCCCCTCGGGGACCAGCACCTCCCCGGCCGTTGCCCTGCGCGTCTCCTGTGAGTGGGACCCTCCTGGAATCGAGGGGGCGGGGGGAGCGAGGTGCCGGGGCGGGATGGTGCTGGGGATGGGATGGTGCCAGGGGTGGCATGGTGCTGGGGGTGGGATGCTGAGCAAGGGCCCCCAGCCATGCAGGGCTATGGCTGGCACGTAGCGGGCGCCTTGCACGGCCCTCGCTGCTGGCACGGTCCCCGAACGCTGAGTGTCCCGCGCACAGGAGGAGGCTCAGTTTGAACTAGAGCTCTGCACGCTTTGTAAGGAAATATCTTTTGCCCTTCAAAAATGCCAAAGTGTTAAAAGCGGAAAGTTTATGGGAGCATATCTCCTCGATAAACCCCTGGTGTGAATTAAAACCCGTCGAACGTGTCCCCTTTCGAGCAGAACTTTCCGATGAGAAGCGCTGCGGCCGCCCCATGTCTCAGCTCCCTGCCGTGTTGCGTGGAAAGGGGAAAAAAAAAAAAAAGCAATAACAAATATTTTGGTTCTGTTAAAACAACACGTTTCAATCGACCTGAAATTACCCAAATTTTTCAAGACTTCAGTTAGGAGAAATGTTGTCGGTCTGGGATGGAGGGGAAAATCCTGGAAAGAGCTTTTGCTGCAAGTGTGGGCTGCTGCTGCCCCGGCGCTGGCTGAGAGGTGCCAGGAGCCGCTGCAAACACCTCGGGGTGTCCAAGGAGCCTAGGAGGGACGGGAGCCATCCCGGGCCGGAGCTGGAGCCGGGCAGCGTGGCCTCGGGGGGCTCTGGGTTTGCTCACCCTCTGCGTAACCTCTGGCCTGGGCAGATCCTCCGCGGGTGCCGGTGCTGACCTCCTTCCTGGAGACCCCCGAGGGGCAGCGAGGCGTCCTGCAGTGCACGGTGGACAGCAGCCCGCAGGCAGAGCTGGCTCTCTTCAAGGACCAGGCGCTGGTGGCCTCCACGGCGCTGCCCCAGCCCACCGCCCCGCCGCGGCTCAGCGTCGCCTTGGCCTTCAACACGCTGCGGGTCAGCATCCGCCCCGTGCTGCTGGAGGATGAGGGGGAGTACGTGTGCTCCGCCAGCAATGCCTACGGCAACGCCAGCGCCGCGGTGAACTTCACGGCGGGCAGTGAGTGCGGGGCTGGCGCTGCCTCCGGGGACGGGCAGGGTGCAGGCAGGGGATGGGGATGGGATGGAGCTGTGTGAGCAGCCGGGGAGTGATGGAGGCAGGGAGTTATGGTGAAGAGGTGAAGGCAAGGGCTACTGGAGGATGCTTGTGGGCAAGGGAGGGCAGAGAGAAGCTGGAATAGGATGGACAGCACAGAAACGGAGAAGAAACGGAGGAAGATGTGTGTTTATGGGGACGGAGGGCTGTGCCAGAGGTGTTCCCGGAGAGCTGCATGTATCCCCCCGCACATGGCAAAGGAACTGCAGCTCCTCTGGGAGGTGATGCAAAGGGCTGGCTTTGCCATATCCACCTGTGACACCGTCCTGGCTGCGCTCGTGGAGCCGGCGTCACCCCAGGCTGTCCTATGGCTGCCGCAGGGGCAGCGGGGTTTAGCAGGGAGGGGGCTGCAGCATCTTCATCGCTTCTTGTCTGGAATGACAGGAAAAGAGCCCCAAGGTAAAGTCCCAGACGAGACCAGCTTTCCCACCAAGCAGCCCACCGCTCCCCTGCCCAGCTGCCGCTCCATCGCCTCCTGCCCACCCCGCTCTCCCCGAGCATCACCTCCTTCCCTTTCCACCGCAGCTGCCAGGGTCTGGATCTCCCCCTCCCCAGACATCCAGGAAGGCAACGTCGTCAACCTGACCTGTGCGGTCGAGAGCAGCGGCGGGGAAGTGCTGAGCTACACCTGGTACAAGAACAAGGTCTGGTTCAGCAGCGGGCCAGCCCCGTCCCTCGCCTTCCCCAGCGTCGCTGCCGCCGACGCCGCCTCCTACCACTGCATGGTGCGGACCCCGGCGCGGACCCGCAGCTCTGCCCCCACCACCCTCAACGTCCTCTGTGAGTTCCCGGGGGCGGGGGGCTTCACACTGGGGGGGGGGGTGTCCCCGGCACCCACCCGGGGCAGGGACCCGGCCATGCCGCAGGGAGGTCCCTCGGGTGTCACTTGTCCCTTGGCTGGTCCCCTTGGCTGGGAACCCTCCTGGGGGCATATTCTGGAGGGGGTGAGGGGCCCGCCTTAGTTTTGGTGTCTCAAAAATAAATGAGCTTTTGTCCCAGGTCTTAACCAAGCTGAGCTTTATACCCTGGTCCTGTGTCCGACCTCCAGCAAGCAGACCTGGCCAAACAGCCCCACCTCGTCTGCAGAAGATTTCAGTGAAGCTTATCCAAGAACCCCAAGTTTGTCCTTACACCTTGTACCAAACTGAAACAGAAAAATCTTTGGCTTTCAGGAAACATTGCAGGAATTTTTTTTTTTTCCTGATTTGGAAAATGAAAACCAGACTTTGTTTAAGAAAAGACGTGCAAAAAAAATGTAGTTGCAAGTCAGAATGAAAGATTTTTTTCTTTTTTATTAGAAAAAGACGGCTTTAACTTATTAATCTGCTGTGAGGAGTGAGTGTGGAGGAGCACTCCTGGAAATGTCCTCCAGAGAGCCTGAGACCCCGGCAACAAATCCGTTGCTTCTCTCCCTCCTCCTGATTTTGGATGGGGAATGCAGGATGGATAGTGCTAAAAATATCTTGGCATTATGGGTCCGAGTTGCACCCACAGTCGTGCTGCCTTTGCACAAGCCTCGCTGTTGAGGTTTGCCATGCACCTTGTGTTTTTTTCTGAGGCTGGGGTGGGAGCGGAGCACCGAGCCGTCCTGGCCACGCGCCGAGCCACGCTCCCGTGCCCGGCCGGCGTTGCTGGAGCCGCCACAACCAACTCGCAAATGAGCTGCAGGTTAGAAACGAGCTCAGTGAACGAACCTGCGCCGTGTTTTGAGTGTCAGTTTGATTCAAGGAGACCGTGGATGCTGAGGAAAGAGGCAGCGCTGCCTGAGCAGGTGCTGTGTTGCAGGCAGCCGAGCCTGGCAGCAGAGCATCACCGCCCCAGCTCACAGCCCAGCCGAGACCGTGAGAGCGGCCGGCCTGAGCTGAGCATCGCAGGCTGGGGATGCTGCGACTCGCCGAGACGCTGCTTGTCTACAGTCCGCCTCCTTCCCCCCCTTTCCTTCCCACAGACCCCCCCAGGAATCTGCAGATGAAGGCCTTCATGGAGAGTGGCGAGGGGACGGCAGTCATCCTCCTCTGCACCGTGGAGAGCAACCCCCTGTCCGAGATCACCCTGCTCAAGGGGGGGCAGCCGGTGGCCTCCAGCCCTGCCACGGGAGGTGACCACCCTGGGCAGAGCGGCCACATCTCCCCCGCTCCCAACGTGCTGAGGCTGGAGCTCCGGGAGGCCTCCGAGGAAGACGAGGGCGAGTACGAGTGCCAGGCACGCAGCCCTCTGGGCAGCGCCCGCGCGTCCCTGCCCCTCCGTGTGCAGGGTGAGTCCGGCTTCGCCGCGGGTGGGGGGACGAGGGGCTGGGGACCCCCGAGCGGGTTGGTATGGGCGTCGATGGCTATGGCCCAAATAAGTGTTGCCGTCGGGCAGCAGAGCATCAGGGGGGTCAGGAACGGCGCGGGGCTGGTGGAAGGGCAGGGAGGTGCTGCTGCCCGCTCGGGTGGGCACCCACCCCACGCACGCACCCCACTGAAGGGGGACGGTGGCTTCGGAGCCGGGAAAGGTTTGTCCCGGCCGCAGCCCGAGAGGGCAAACCTTATGCCGGTGAGGACCAGCTCCGCTCCGCTTTCCCCAGCCGTCAGGGTGGCGATGCGACCCTCCGCCGAGGTGCTCGAGGGGACCGACGTGACGCTGACCTGCCGGGACGCGGGTGCCCACCCGGGCATCCTCTACAGCTGGTACAAGAACGGGCGGTGGCTGGCGGAGGGGCTCGACGCCTCCCTGGTCCTCCCCGCTGCCCGGCGCACGGATGCGGGTGCCTACGCCTGCCAGGCGGGGAGGGGGCTGCCCAGCCGCCGGGCCCCCCCCGCCGCCCTGCGGGTGCTCTGTGAGTGAGGGGCGGCTGCCTGGGAGCGGGGGGGACACCACACCGGCTCCTACAGGCAAAGGGGGGCCCAGGGTAGCCCGGGAGGGATGTCGCCGTCGCAGCGCCGCGGTTGGGAGGATGGTCTATGTCGCCACCTGGTGACATCCCGCGACAGACCCGCGACAGCCCGACCCCTGGCCCGGGGGGGGGGGGTGGCTGTCCCCCAGGTGCTGCCGGGCCTCGCATCGCGCCCCTTCGCCCGGCAGCAAAGGTGTCACCCCCCAAACCCCACGGGGGGGATGGTCCCCTGCCACCGGAGCTGTTTGCGGAGCGGGGGGACGCTGTCCCTGTCCTTGCAGATGCACCCCAGGAGCCAACCTTCATCTCCTTGGTGGAGCCCCGGGGGGGGCGGCAGGCCGTCCTGCTTTGCACCGTCGACAGCTTCCCGCCCTCCGACATCGTCCTGCACCGGGGTCCCGGCCGCGCACCCCTGGCCTCCACGCGGGGTCCGGCCGACCCGCGCTTCGCCGTCCAGGCGGCCCCCAACTCCCTGCGGGTGGGGATGGAGGGGCTGGAGCTGCAGGACGCAGGGCTCTACGTCTGCTCGGCCAACAACAGCTACGGCACCGCATTTTCGTCCCTGCGCCTGGACGTGGGAGGTGAGGGCGGCCCCGAGCCACGGTCGCGGGGAGCCCTGCGTCGGGGTCCTGGTGGGCCCTCCCGTGGGAGCGTGGCTTTCGGGAGCCTTTCAGGGGGTGGTGGGGATGGTGGTGTGCAATCCCAACCCACGGCACCCCCTGACGTCCCGGCCTCCCTCCTCCTCCTCAGGGGTCACAGTCAGGGTTGAGCCCTCACCAGAAGTCCCCGAAGGCACCACAGCCACCATGACCTGCTCAGCCACCCCTTGGGTGGGGGAAGAGGCCAACTACACCTGGTACAAGAACAGCCGGTGGCTGCGGGAGGGACCGGCCGGCTCCCTCATCCTCACCCGCGTCTCCAGCGCCGACACCGGCTCCTACCGCTGCCGGGCGAGCGGGACGCGGGGCAGTGCCGCCTCGGCCCCGCTCAGCCTCAGCGTGCTCTGTGAGTGTCCCCTGGCCCCGTGGGGACAGGCCACCCTGCAGGACAGGGCGCAGAGCCCCCGGCACGGGCTGCGCTGGGTGCATCCAGCCCAGCATCACACGTGTCCCATCCGTGCGGTGCTGCTACGGCGAGGGGGCCTTCCTCCTCTTCTTCCTCCTCTCCCTGCCCTGCTCCTCTCCCTTTGGAATGGGGGAAGAGGACGTTGGGGTTTTGTCTAGCAGTGGTTGCAGATGCCCCTCAAAAGTCAGATTTGGAGTCAACGTGCTCCGAGCCGGGGGGATGCTCCAGCTGGAGGGGAGGAAGCGACGGGCTAGAGAGGGTGTGAAACCGCCAGCGCCATGCTGGGTGGGCTGGAGCTGATCCAGACTGGACGAGGGATGCGTTAAGCAGCCCTTGGCGAGCATCCGGGCCAGCGTGGGAGGGGGTCCCACGCCATAGCCCACCGCCAGCCCCGTCTCCCCCACGCAGACCCCCCCCGGGATGTGTCCGTCAGCACCTTCCTGGAGAACCGCAGCGGGCGGGTGGGTATCGTGCTGTGCACGGCCGACAGCCACCCGGCTTCCACCATCACCCTGTATCACCGCGGCCGGCTCCTGGCCTCCAGCCTGGCCCCAGCCACCGCACCGGGGGTCCACGCCTCCCCCTCCCACAACACCCTCCGGGTGGAACTCGGGGCCGTGGGGCCGGAGGACTCGGGGGAGTACACCTGTGTGGCCGGCAACCCCCTGGGCAACGCCACGGCCGGCGCCTACTTCGACGTGCACAGTGAGTGGGGCTGCCCTCCTTCCCCGGGGTGCTGTGCCGGGGGCGGTGGGGCTCAGCGGGGAGCAGGGAATTGTGCCAGAAAGATGATTTCAGAGCAGTGGGGATGACCGGCAGAGGTGGGTTGAATCGGCCGTGAGTCTTTAGGTGGGTGGGAAAAGAAGGAGGGTTTTACTGCTAGAGTTGGGTATTTCCTTTCAAGGAACATCCCAGGCTGCTTTTTTATGAAAGGGCTAAAAAAGCCCACAGAAACAGAAAATTGAGTTGAATGCAGCAGAATGATCAAAAAAGTGAGGAGGAATTGGCTTGGGTTCCACAAACGGCAAAACAGGATGATGCTGCTTGTCGCTGTGCCGCGTGACTCCCCCTGCCCTGCCCGCTCCCTGCCCAGCCCGGGTGCTGGCAGGGGACACAGTCCAGCATGGGGTGGCATGCAGAAACGTGACAGCCTGCCCGACCGCTGAGAGCAGGGGATGGTGACGTGGGCAGGGGCAGCCAGGAGCAGTGAGTGTCCCCGCGCGGTCCCGTGGGGTCCAGGCGTGGTGCCGTGCCACCCTGTGAACCCCCTGGGGTGTGTCCTCGACCCACTGACTGGCTGTCCCCAGCTCCGGGGACCTGGCACTGGTGCCGAGGGTGTCCCCTGCCTGCAGCCAGCTGTCACAGCCACCTTCCTAGGGTCCCCTTCATCCCTCACGGAGCACCCCAAGGTCTGGGGGGGGTCCCACGTACACTGNTCCGGTCTTGCCAAGCCAGCAGCCCTGGCACCGGTGGGGATCTGCCCTGGCTCCCCTCTGCCCGCAGCTCTCACCCACCTCCTGGCCTTCACCATCCTGGCCGGGCTGCTCATGGCCATGATCTGCGTGGCCGCCCTGGCCCTCCTGGCTGTGAAGCTGTGGCCCAGGTAACATCCCCGGCTGGGACGGGGAGAGGGGGACGGGGACCCTGGGCTGAGCCGGCCCACGGCGGGGACCGGGGGTGGCAGCTCCTTCTCCTCCCTTCCAGGATGAGGAAGTTTTGGGGCTGGTCCGGTGCCGAGGACACCTTCGAGCTGAGGAGCAAACAGGAGCAGGCACAGGTAGGGACCTCGGTGCGGCCAGCTTTGAGGACTCCACACCCTGAGCTCCCGGGATATCCCTGGGGGGGTCCCTGGGGTGCGCTGTGCTGGAGAGCATCTCAGTGCTGCCCCGGCGTGGGGCTGGGGGATGCGGGTCCTGGCTCACACACCAGCCAGGATCTGGCCCAGCCAGGCTGCTATGTGCTGCCACCACAGCCTTGGCTGTCATTGATGGAGCCGGAGAAAGGGCAGGAGGAGCAGGCAGAGCCTCGTGAGGACCAGAATTACCCCTTGCAGGCTCATCCCAGAGGGGCTTCACAGCACACATGGGTGCTGACCCCTCTGGGTGATGCTCTGGGTGCTCCCCTGGCTGTGCGGGCTTCACCGTGGGCAGGGTTTCCCCAACCAGCCCCCAACTTTTCCAGGTGGATGAAGCTTCTTAAGCCGTTGGCTCTTTGGCCCAGGAGCAACCGTAGCAGCTGGTGCTGGAAGCGCACAGCCCCAGCCTGGCTGGATCCAGGCAGCTACCGCCCCGGGGATAACCCAGCCCCATCTCCATCCCCTTCCAGCCCCCTCTGCCCCTCTCCTGCCCTGCTGTGCCCCTTGCCCCTCCCTGCCATGGATGTTGTTCTCACGCCGGGCACAGTCTGTGCTCGCCACCGCGCGTGGTGCGCCGCATGTGCCAGGCACCGGCAAGCTGTGACGGCTCAGAGCTGCTCTCCAGGAGCAAAACTCCAGAAAAAAAAAATATCTCCCGGTGGCGGTGCAAGCCTGGGGGCAGCCTCTCCATCGCCACCGTCCTCCTGTCCCCCCACCAAAGCCACCACCCCAGGGTGCTGCCCGCCACGGTGCTGCGCAGCCCCTGCGTGCCGGGGCATCCCTGTGTGCTATTCCTCTGGAAATAAACCCCGGAGCAACGTGCATTGGGATGAGCTGGGGAGAGTTTTATTGCCTCGCTTTGGGAAGGGTGGAGAGCCGGAGGGAATCAGGCAGCTGCGGCGCTGAGCAGGGCTGGTTCTCCCGGGGTCTCCCTCGTGTTGGCATGTGATTCCTTCCCTGCTCTCTCCTCCGTGTTGTCACCCAAAGCCAGTCTGCGGCCACTGCGGAGCAACGGCTTGGTCTGTGGAGGGGGCTGCGGGGCAGGTGGGAGATGGGGGATGCGATGCTTGGAGACAGCCCATGGTCACAGCACCCCATTTTCCTGGCATTTGTCTTGTCAGCCCATTGGACAGAGACCAGAGGTGTCCCCAGGTTAAACATGTCCCCTCGGTGTCCGGGAAGAGGTGGGGGACAAGGAGGAGCCTTGTCCTGTCGGCTCCATGCTGCCGGAGGGGAGCTGGGGCTGGGGGCCGCGGGAGGGCTTCGCTTGCAGAAGTCGCAGCCCCCAGCGAGGGCCGTGTCCCCTCCCGGCCCGCTGCCGTTAGATGTCACTCTGCGGCCGCCTCGCTGCCGGACGCCGCCGGACAGGGGTTCGGCCGTGGGTGTGCAGCCTGTCGGTGCTTCGGAGCATGGAGCTGGAGCTTCCCAAGCACGGCTTGGGGGCTCGGGGACGATGATCCCCCGCTTATCCGCCTGGTTTGCAGCTCCTGCTCATGCACCGAAGCAACGTGCTGCCACTCCCACAGGACATGAGAGCCACAGCCAGTACCCGCACCCCAACGCCCTCCTGCTTTTGCCTGTGTGTGTCCCCCCCCTCCAGCTCCCTGTGCTCAAACTTACTGATCTACCAGCCATATTTCTAGCTAATTTCCCTCTTTCTCAGCTCTCAGGATCGCACAGACCCTCACCCTCTTCGGGTGCATCCTCCCGGTGCTGCGGCTCACAGTGCCGTGGCTCCCGGTGCTGTGTCTCACGGGGGTGCAGCCTCTTCCCCTGCGTGAGCAGGGCCAGCCGGGCAGGATGGTCCCACGGGTGCGGGGCTGACGGGACAGTTTCACCAGCAGACATGCAATATCCCCCTGTGCCTGTGCCCAGAGTGAGAGCCGGGCCCCACTCAGGCTGTCCCCGTCCCCATCCCTGTCCCTATCCCGGTCCCCGTCCCCATCCCTGTCCCCATCCCTGTCCCTGTCCCGGTCCCCGTCCCCATCCCTCCCGCAGTCCCCAGGTGGGACGGCAGGACCAGGGCTGGTGGCAGCCGGACATGGCGCAGCAGGGAGGGGCTCAGGGAGCCCCCTCCAGCAGCCCACCCCTGTGGGTGCTCGCTGGGGCGGTTCAGGGAGGAAGGACGAGGCTGGGGCACAGGGCCGGGTGCCCCATGTGAGTGCAGGGCAGCGATGCCTCCCCCTGCCTGGCGCCGGGGCCGGCCCCACAGCTCCCTGTCCCACCGGGGGCTCCCAACCCCGGAGAAATGCCCACAAAGCGGGGCGAGGTGGTGGAGGGGCTGGGAGAGGGGGGTTGAGCGGCGATGGGGACAGTTGGGGACCTCACTGCTGCCCGCAGCTGGGGGAGGGTGGGTTTGGGAGGAGATGGAGCCAAGCCCTGCCCTGGGGAGCACAGTGACAGGACTGGGGGGCGAAGGACACGAGCTGCAGAAATCAAAAGGCTGATTTGATATAAGGAAACTTCACTGCGAGCGGGGTTGACGTGGGAACTGGGGTCTGGAACGGCTGTGCTACCTCTGTCCCTGGGGTATCCAAAACCTGGCAGGATAAGGACCCAAGCAAGCTGATCTGAGCGGTTTGACCTCAGAGCAGAGGGTGGCAGCCGAGACCTCGGGAGGTCCCCAGCCCACATTACGACCTGGGCTGGTGACGGGACTCGGGGCGCAGTGCCGCACTGCTCTCTGGCACCAGGAGGTGCCCAAATCCCCACGCCCAGACAGCCAAAACCTCCCCAGAGCTGGGCCTGTGGTGGGGGGCAATGCCGACCGTGGGGGAAGCAGAACTGGGGGGGGCTTGGACCTGGCACCGGGCAGGAGTGACCCCGGCAGAGCTGCTCCTGCTCGCAGCACTGGGATGGGGAACTGAGGGACTGGTGCTGGCCGGGGACTCAGTCGTGGCTGAGGGGGACGATGCTGGGGATCCAGTTGGTGACCAGGTCCCCTGGCTTTGGAGCACCTGTTTGGAAGCACTTGGCACAAGCCTTCCAAAAGCAATTCCTGCCAGCAGGTACGGGCTCCACCGCAGGTGTGTAACACCAATTTACACCAGCCAGGGGCTCGTGCAGCCTGTTTCTGCACTGGGAGATGGAGACACCAGTTTGGGGGGACATCGGGGTAGCCCAAGAGAGTCACCCCCGGGTGCACTCCCCCGAGCACCCCGCAAGGCCCTGTGCTCTCCGAGAGAGGGGCTGGCTTTGCTCCCGCGGCCTCAGCTTGTGTCCGTGCGTGCTCTGGGGATGGGATAGGATGGGGTGGGACAGGGTGGAAGTGGTGCTGAGCCCACGGACGGCAGGCAGGGTGGTGGCAGGCATCCCCCTCCCCAGCCCATTGCAGCAGCCGCTGCCTCCTTGCTGAGATCCCTCTGAGCATCTGGCGGCAGCGAGGTTAAACCACCATCGTCTGCTAAACTGCAAGCCCAGACAGATGAGTTCGGATGGAGCTGGGGTGACCTGGGCAGGTCCATCCCTCTGGCTGGAAATCACCTTTTCAAGGTACCTCCGTGGCAGAGCCCTCCAACTCCACCGCCGCCGAACCCACGTCCTCCTGCACCACCTGCGCCCACGCTGCTCGCCGCCTCCCAACCGAGCCCCTGGGCTTCGAGAAGGGTTCCCATGTGCATCTATTCCCTACCTCCCGCATCTCCCCAGCCTGAAGTTAATTAATTCTTGCCCAAACCCTGCCGGGTGGCCGGGCTGCTCCAGCTGGCCCCTCCTGCCCCCCGTGCCCAGTCGTTTGCTGGGGGGGCCAGGGCAGATGTTGCCGGCTGGCACGCACACGTCAGGCCCTGTGAGCTGCTGCCGGCCGGCCATGCCAGATGCGAGCTCTTCCCGACAACGCAACTAGTGCAGCCTGGTCCTGGGGGCACAGAGAAGAGGGCGAGGGGAAGGTCCCACCAGTTACAGGACCTACATCCAACCCGGAGCGAGGGCAGCACAGAGACAGGCTGTGGGGAGGATGGGGCAGGCACCGGGCAGCACCAAGGGAGAGCCGAGGGATTGCTCCTGTAATGCTAAACCTCTGCAAACCGCCTGCCCTGACCCACACAGAGGGGCTCGGAGACGTGGGGAGCAGCAAGCAGCAGGGCTTGGGAGAGGATGCACGCCTGCCTTAATCCAGCCCCACGGCTGCAGGAACGCCCCTGCGCCGCAGGCGGGGAGCTAGCGATTACCTCCAGGCCTTCTGAGCTCCTTCTCTCCTTTCCTTCTGGAGCGACACACGTTAAGCCAAATCCTCCCGTCACATGGTTTAAAGGCAGAGCAAGGGAATAAGGGCAGGTCAGAAGGTGAACTGGAGGCCACGGATTTGCCATCGGGCAGAGGACCTTGCAGAAATGTGCTGGGCATTTCTCCTTGGATAAATTACTGCGCGCTTTGATTTGTTGTTTGGAGTAATCCTGGGGACGGCTGAAATGCAGCCGGTGCTGGTGGCGAGGGTGATCTCAGGGCACGCACAGGGCTGGGCTCGCTGCCCTCGCTTTGCGCTGGCAGAGCTGTCCACAAGCATGAGCCCGGCCAGCCTCAGCACGTCAGCGATGCTGATGGCTCTTGCGATGATTATCGCTGGCCTGCCGGGCTCAAAGGCCCCGTTTTGTGGGGAAACGAGCCCACCCGCTCCATGTGAGCAGTGGTGTGATGTCCCCGTGCAGTTGTGGCCCTCACCCTTGCCCTGGGCCCCGGTCTGTGCTGCCTCTGCGGCGGGGTCGGCTCTGAACAACGCCAGCCCAGTGGGTTGGTCCTGGTGGCGCTGGATGAGGGGGTGCTGCTGATGTGGGGCAGCACCGTACCACCCACCTTGTGATGCCTCTGCACTTCCCAGGATTTACCCCTAAACCCAAACTGTTGGTAGCCAAACCCCCCGCTCCGAGCTGGCAGCCTCCCCAGCCCACCCCGAGGGTGTCCCCAGCCAGGGCCACCTCTCCTCCATCCCAGCGCTGGTGCTTCTCACGTCCTCCCTCCCCGAAGTTTAGTGCTCTCCCTAACATCTTCTAAGTCCATCCTGCTTCTTCCTCTCCGTCATCATCAATTATCTGTAGGTCACAGCTAGCTGCGGTGGCGGCAAGGCTTGGTGGCTGCGGTGGGACACCGCGCGGGGCCGCCCCTGCCTGACACTCCCGTTTGGGCCCGAGTCAGTGGCAATGGACGCGGGTGGGGACGGCCGGGTGGCCGGATGCCCCCCCCTTCCCCCTGTCCCCATGTCACACATGCTGCCCAGCCAGTTCCCGGCACATGGCTGCACCTCGTGGCTGCAGTCATGCGGGGGCTGCACTGGGACTGGTAGGGTGGAGGGGACAGGGGTCACCGGCCCCAGACTCGCTGAGCCCCACAGACCCCTTAACCCACACCAAACATCCATGTGCCGTGGAAACCAGGAGGAAGGGCTGGTCTCTGCCCTCCCGTGGCTGTGAGGGTCAGCTGGGTCCTGCCCAGCCCCCCAGGAACCCCCTCCCTTCTTCTCTGCCTGGGGTCTCATCACCCCATAAACCCACGGGAGTCTGGGAGGGTCTGTCCCACGGGGGCCGCAGGAGCATCCTCCGCCCCAGCGCGGAGCCCCAGCGCTGCCTGCACACCGTCGGGACCCCGCTGCTCCTCCTGACAGCAGCGGAGGTTTATCGGGGTCCCTTGGGTCCCCCCTTGTCTGCCAGGATCATCAGCTCAGCTGGGGCGACTGTGGGAACCCGCACCCCCAGGAGCACCCCGGGGCTCCGCAGACGAGGTGCGACAAGGCCCCCAACTATGTTAATTTGATGCTCATTAACTGGAATTGCCTGTGTGCGGCGGTGATGGGTGCCTGGGGGATAAAACGTGATTTGGAGCTGATTTACCCCCTCCTGGGAAGCAGCCGGCCCAGGGGGGACACAGTGGCTGCGGGGCCCCAGGCGAGCATCCTGGGGGACCCAGACTGAGCGTTCTGGGGGACCCTGGGGGTCTGGGGGGAAGGAGGTTTCCAGCAGAGCAGGAGTTGGGGAAATTGGAAAGGTCAAGGTTATCAAAACGTGGTGGCAGGTCCCCGGGGCTGTGATCACACCCTCCTCCCTCACCTGGTGGCACATGACATGCCAACAGCGTCCACACCTTGTCACCCGCCTGTCCCCGCAGCCCCGCTTGCCCTCGCTGTGTGCCTGCCTCGGCCAGGCGGGCGAGATCCTGGGCTGGGAGCAGCCGAAGGGCAGGGAGTGACGTGCAGGGCGGCACATGAACCAGAAACTACAACAAAATGCTGAGCAGCGTCTTCTAGTGCAAAATAACCTGTGACTGCACTTTGGAGAAGCCGAGCCCCGAGGTCTGTTCGTCCTGCTTCTCCTCACCTCCCCTTTCAGGTGCCATCCCAGCGCCTGGCTGGCTCTTCGCAGCTTGTGGCTCCGCGTCCCTTGTTGGTCTGGGCCCTGCTGTGGACGTTGCCAGTGAAGGCACCGGTCTGTGGACACCCATGTGCCTCCAGCCTTTGCTTGCGGGGATGGCACCGGCTGTGCCAGGCTCCCCGGCAGCGGGACACAGCCAGAGCCGGGGGGCAGGGGGGCCCTGCAGCCGCGCCACCTTCCCCACGGGTCCTCTGCACACCTGGAGAGGGTAAACTGAGGCACCGATAAGACAGCCTCTGCGTGTGGTGGAGCTGGGGGTGCTGGGGGACACGGCCAAGCCATTGCACCCATGTGTCCCGAGCCATGGTCTGGGGGTTCACCCTGCCCCGTGGGGGCCTGGGGACCTTGGGGACCTGGGGGGGTGTGCGGGTGGGGCGGGGGGTGCAAGGACTATTTCTTTCAGCTCCGCACTCTGCCCCGTGTCCCTCTGAGCTCTTCACTTCCCCCCGCAGTGATTATTTTCTTCAGTTACCCGGAGCTGGCAGGATGCTCGGGGCTGGCGCTGGGCCACGCCGGGCTGCGGAGCTCTCCGGGGCCAGGCCTGTGTCGGGGCCAGTGTGCTGCCCGGAGCGGGACTGCCCAGAGCAGGGATGCCAGGAGCAGGGATCCTGGGGCAGAGATCCCAGGAGCAGGAATCCCTGAGGTGGGGACCCCAGGAGCCGGGATTGCAGAGAGTGGGTGGAAGCGGGGATCCAAGAAACCAGGGTGCTGAGGGAGCGGGTGTCAGGAACGGGGATGCCAGAGGAGGAGATCCCAGGAGTGGGGTCCCAGGAGTGGGGAGGGATCTGGGGTCCCCGGACGCCGCCGTTCCCCGTGTCGGGGTGGCGCCGCCGCTGCGGACCCGTTTGGGGTGGGGAGCCCCGGGGGGGGAGGCGCTGCGGGGGGACCCCGGTGCCG